>JAVTVJ010010901.1:0-154644 GCA_034509425.1 Eopsaltria australis | reverse complement strand
ACTCAGGGAAGAACTTAAGCATCACAGTTTGCCCCAATACTACTCCCTGGTTTTTACCCAAAGGAATGTGGGTAGGGCAAGCAATTGTGTTGCCAGAAAATATCCCTAAGAACATCCGAACACCGTATGTTTGGTGGACTGAGATTGTAGGAAATTACAAGCCCGTTATTGATTGCAAGCTTATCAATGGACATTCTTCAGCAACCTGCTACGGTATGTTAGATACCGGAGCAGATGTAACTATAATTTCCCAGACTGATTGGCCCCAAAGTTGGGGAACAAAGGAGACTGCAGGCAGCCTGATGGGGATTGGTGGCTCAGTCACATCAAAAAGGAGTTCCACAGACATCTTAATCGAGGGCCCCGATGGACATACTGCTTCCGTCCGCCCATTTGTCATCCCATCAAGATTCACATTATGGGGGCGAGACGTCCTGTCTCAATGGGGAGCCAGGCTAGAAATCCCACCCCCACCAACACCTAGGGGTTTCTAGTCAGGGCCACTGTGGCACGCGCCACTCCACCCATTAAATGGCTCACCAGTGAGAGTGGAGCAGTGGCCCCTGAGAGAGGAAAAATTGCGTGCCCTCGAGGAACTCGTAGCAGAACAACTAGCCAAAGGTCACATAACACCGTCGAATAGCCCCTGGAATTCGCCTGTATTTGTCATTAAAAAACCAGGCTAAGACAAATGGAGACTCCTCCATGACTTGCGGGCCATCAACAACGTCATGGAGGAGATGGGCCCGTTGCAACCGGGACTTCCATCACCTGCAATGTTACTGTCCTGGGTTAGGCCAGAGGGGTCAAAATCTAGGAAGTAATCTGTGCTGCAGGAATGCAAGAAAGAATACAACTTCCTTCCTGCGAGAGAGAGAGCCAATAATCAGGTAGTTTTAAGAATTGATAGGTAAGTAAACCAATTAAAAAGTTGGTCCGCCTTCAAGGAAAAAAACATATATAAGCAGAGACTCTCAGACGCTCTTCCTTTTTGGACCTGCTGCTGCTGTGTAGAGAGGAGCAGCTCCTGCTTCTCTCGCTGGTAAGGCCCAAGCGCTTCCCCCCCCCCCCTTCCAAAGGAGGGATGGGGGGGGGCGGGGAAGGGAGGTTTTACGGCAGCCGTGCCGCTGCAGCCGGGCAGGCATGGGGGAGGAAACGATTGGAATTTTCAGCAAATCCAGCTCAGCCGGTGTGTCAGCTACACAAGAGGGAGAGCCGGGCCAGGCAAAGACCGGGCCGGACTCCATCCAGCTCGGGCCAGGCCCTGCCCTGTCACCCCGGGCCCAGATGGCCCTACCAGGCCGAGCCAGCTTGGCAGAGCCAGCAGAGACTCTTGAGAGCGTCTGGCATCCGCTCGGACCTGTTCAAGCAGCCCGGCAAAGAGCACGTGATCCTCACACTGCCGCGAGAGAGAGAGACAGAGATTAAACTCTTCTCCATGCCTGCCGACTAAACTCACAGACAAAACCCATCCTTCCTCGCCAGACGAGAGCGAACGATGTGAAGACATCTACATAGGCAGCGCAGCAACTTTACAGTCAGTGAGAAAGCAGAACTTGATACTTACAATGAGGTTGCCATGGGAAGTTGCTTCAAGAGTGAAGCTGAAACTCTTTGGAAACCATGGTGGACTGCAGCTAATAAATTCTCTGTTAATATATGAAGATATAGCCAACTGGGGTTGTGAGGTTCTTATTTGCAGCCAATGGCAACTGAAATACCTAAGTACAGACAAGTAAGTGTTGAAAAAGTACAGCCGATGAGAAACTAGAACCAAGAGAGAGGAGAGGCTGTGACCCAGAGCCCTGGTCCCGGGGAGAATGCTAGAGAACCTGAGTTGTCAGGAGAACCTGTGTTGCTAAGCACAGAAGAAAGGATTTTTCTTTGTTGCTGCAATTAAACTAGGCATCCTTAAAACAGGTACCCTGTAGACTGTTCATAACCCACCATAGTGGCTGTGGGAAGGCTACTAGTGTGGGGGAAATCCACCATTAAGTTGGACTTTGCTCCGGGCGGCGGTTAATGGTGAGGCAGAAGACCCATAAAAACTGTATTTTTCTTACAGAAGATCCACGGTGTAAGCAAAAGAAACTTCTCTCCCTAAATGTACTGGAGCAAAAACTGTTTCTGAGGTGGTAAACTGACTAGAAGTCAAAGTGTTGTCTTTTGTATGTTGTCAGGGAGAATGAAATGGAGAGTGGGGAAAGAGGGGTAGTCTGAAGAGTTTGTTCTAGTTTTTTCTTGAGTTTTTTTTTCTTTTTTCCCTTTGTCTTAGATATATTAATAAAACTTCTTTGTACTTTATAAAGTTTGAGCCTGCTTTGCCTACTCCTAATCCTTATCTCACAACAAGCAATCAAGTAAATTTAAGTAGGTGTGCTAGCATTTAGCCACAAACCTGAATAAGCGAACTAAAAAGACGACAGTTACCTAAAGGCTGGCCCATCACTATTATAGATATTAAGGACTGCTTTTTTAGCATTCCTTTAAACCCAGTAGATGCTCCAAGGTTCGCCTTTTCCTTACCATCAACAAACCAAGAAGCACCGATGAGGAGATACCATTGGCTGGTCCTTCCGCAAGGAATGAAAGCCAGCCCCGTAATCCGCCAATGGTACGTCTCAGAGGTGCTGTCCCCGGTTCGTAAGGCTTTCCCCAAGGCAAAAATCCTCCATTATATGGACGATGTACTCATCTGCGCACCTGAACAGACTTATTTAGATTCAGCGTTAGCAGGAGTCATCGCGGCGATTGAAGGCGCACGGATGGAGGTCCACCCAGAGAAAATACAACAAACAGCGCCATGGAGATACCTAGGGACCAAAATCGCCGAGAACACCATCGCTCCGCAGCTGTTAAAAATAGAGGACCACCCTTCTACGCTCCGGGAACTCCACCAGCTATGCGGGTCCATCAATTGGATCCGCCCCCTCCTGGGCCTGAAGACCACGGAACTGGCACCATTGTTCGACCTTCTAAAAGGAGGACAGGCCCTGGATGCTCCT
Source organism: Eopsaltria australis (assembly GCA_034509425.1). Classification (NCBI taxonomy): domain Eukaryota; kingdom Metazoa; phylum Chordata; class Aves; order Passeriformes; family Petroicidae; genus Eopsaltria; species Eopsaltria australis. The sequence continues at coordinate 151,639 of JAVTVJ010010901.1, read as the reverse complement.
ATTGTCATCACCCCAGAAGCTGAAGACACCATCAAAAAGGTACTGTGGGCAATCACAACCAAACGGGCACACAGGGTCAACCCAGATCTCCCTTTCAGACTCATTATATTAGGGGAAACACCTAAGTATCACGGGTTGATCTTCCAATGGGACGAGGGGGTGAAAGATGCACTCTTAATCATAGAGTGGGTCTTTTTGCCCCACACCCGTCCAAAACTATTTCAAGGCCGCAAGACTTGGTGGCAGAGCTCATTACACGAGCTCGGCACCGGCTCCGCACCCTTGCCGGGTGTGATTTCACATACATACAAGTTCCCTGGAAGCAAGATAAATTTGAGGAAGTTTTCCAGGAGAGTGAAAACCTCCAGTTAGCCTTGGAGAGTTACCCAGGCCAAATTGGTAATCAAAAATTAAAACATCAACTGTTCAATACAGAATTTCACCTGGCTCCAAATTTTGTGCAAAGTAAAACCCCAATTAAAAATGCCCTGACCGTCTTCACTGACGGCTCTGGGTCGTCTCACAAGTCCGTATTAACTTGGAGAGATCCAGAAACCCTCGAGTGGGACGAGGAAGTTCAGGTGGTCGAGGGATCACCACAGATAGCTGAACTAGCTGCAGTGGTCAGGGTATTTGAAAGGTTCGAGGAGCGACCTATCAATTTGGTAACCGATTCGGCATATGTGGCCGGGGTAGTCTCCAGGGCTGAACATTCCCTATTAAAGGAGGTCCAAAATCGTAAATTGTTTGGGTTGCTGGCGCGTTTAATCGAGCTCCTGTCCCACCGCAAGCATCCGTACTATATTATGCATGTGAGATCACACTCAGGCCTTCCCGGATTTATCGCAGAGGGAAACGCGAGAGCTGATGCCCTGGCAATGCCTGTGCAGGCATGTAACATCCCTGACACATTCGCACAGGCTCGCTCGAGCCACCAGTTTTTCCATCAGAATGCGCCGGCCCTCTGGAGAATGTTCAGTCTTTCTCTGGAGCAAGCTAGAGCCACTGTAGCCACATGCCCCTTATGTCAGCAGTACCAATTACCCGCATTTAATCAAGGAGTCAACCCTAGGGGGCTGAACTCCAATGAGTTATGGCAGTCAGATGTCACGCATTTTGCGCCCTTTGGAAGGCTTAAATACATCCACGTGTCTGTAGACACTTTTTCAAGTGCAGTTTTTGCTTCCGCCCACACCGGAGAAAAAGCCAAAGATGTCAAAAAACATTACATGATGGCATTCTCCGTGCTAGGGGTCCCCAAACAAATAAAGACTGATAATGGCCCAGCCTATGTATCTGCCAGTCTGCAAAAATTTATGCAGGACTGGGGGATTGAACATAGGACAGGCATTCCACATTCTCCCATGGGGCAAGCCCTCGTGGAGAGAAAACATAAAGATTTGAAGAGGATCCTTGCACAGCAGCGGGGAGGGACAGAGGAAAAGTCGCCCGTTGAGCGCCTCTGTAAAGCTCTTTTCGTCCTAAATTTTCTAAATTGTTCAAATACAGAGCCAACTCCCCCCGTTTTTAGACATTTTACCAATTCGGCTAGGGCAAAATTGGCAGAAAATCCAGAAGTGCTGTATAAGGATCCCGAGAGTCACCAGATACTGGGGCCAGTGCCGCTAATCATCTGGGGGAGGGGGTATGGTTGTGTCTCCACCCCAGGCGGACCAGGCTGGCTCCCAGCAAAGACTATTAAACCGTTTTTGAAAAGACGCACTGACCAAGCCACAGAAGAAAACAGCGACCCAACGAATGCATGGAAGAGAAGAAGGAGGAAGAAAACACCAAAAATGGACTTACCTGATCCTCCCTTCGGAATAGGATCACGACCTACCTGCCAGATGCGATGTAACAGCGTCCGAGACACTACAACCTTTGTCGATTACCTCTGCCCTACCCCATCATTAACCCTACCTCACCCCCTTCAACTAACCTGTTAAGAGAAGGGAACTAACTCTATTAATAAAGGTGGGGGAATGAAGGTGAGAGAATGTTGGGTGTAGATGGGGAGAACTGAAGAAGGAGTGTCTGATATCGTTGCTCACCTTTTACTGTTTACTCTTAGATATACCAACCCACAAGTTGAGACCCCAGACGAGATGATGCCCCAAAACGTTCTGTTCCTACTGTTCCTGACATGGAGCACCCTGCCGGAGACAACCGAGTGGCTCGTCCAGCAGCCCAAAGAAAACGTGTGGATTACCCTTGCAAAGTCGCTTCGGCAGGACAGCCTTTGCCTCGGCATGGATGCTGCAGCAGACCCAATGTCGACATGCCTGGTGGGTATCCCCCTGCAAATGAACGACTACCCATTTGCAGGTAAAAAGCCCAACCCAGTAGATACTTGGGATTCCTGGACTAGAATCTTGCCGCGAACACCAGAGGAACCCCAGGAATTGGACCTGCTGGGGTCCTCCAAAGCAGCATATTGCATGAATTTTGGATATCAAGTAAAAGCACCTGATTGGCTTCAAAACCCCGTTCAGAAACGTTACCCTTACAAAAATGTAGACCCCACTGATTCGGCTTATAATTCGGCTTTTTGGTGTAATTACACCACAAACACACTTTCTAAGTCCAGTAATGTCCCAAGAGCACTCCCTAATGGAGTGTTTCTCATCTGCGGCAATCGGGTTTGGGCTGGGATACCATCCCGTCTTCGAGGTGGGCCATGCACGTTGGGCAAGTTAACCCTCCTGACCCCCAACAAAACTCAAATTCTCAATTGGCGCCAAGAATATGATCAGGCTCGCCAAAAACATGAATGGAAGAATTGGGATCCAGATTGCGATAGCCAAATTGTTGATTGGAGCTTTTCTAAGAGGGTGGCTGCCTCCATCTTTGTGCCCTGGGTGGCAGCTGCGAAGGCGTTGGGGGAATTATCACACCTGGAGTGTTGGCTTGGTAAACAAGCCAACCTCACGTCCCGTGCACTGTCCCAACTGTTAGAAGATGAAGATGCCACCAAGCACGCTACCCTCCAAAATCGGGCGGCGATCGACTTTGTGCTCCTCGCCCAAGGGCACGGGTGCGAGGAGTTCGAGGGTCTCTGCTGTCTGAACTTAACCTCGAATTCGAAAAGCGTCCATGCCACCATACAAGAAATGAAAGATCAACTCCAACAACTTAAAACTGAAGGCAAAGACTGGCTGCAGAATTTATTGGACAATATGGGCATCTCAAGATGGGGTGTAGACATCGTTAAGTCTCTTCTGTGGGTACTCATGGTTATAGCTATTGTTCATACCATGTTCACGTGTTTAAAAAATATTCTTGTTTCTTTAGTACAAAAAACCCTCTTAAGAAAAAGAAAAGGGGGAGATGTTGGGGTTGTCTCCTTGGAGATGAAACCCCTAAGACCTTTAGATTGTTCCTCCACCTGGTGGGTCAGTCCACCAGGAGGAAAGTTTCCCCCTGATACTGAAACTACAATGGTTTAGCCCCTAACAGGGCCACTCCCCAAGTTACTCCTACCTTATTGTTATTGGGTTTATTGTTTGTCACTCTTATTCTAAGTTCATACCCAGTTCTGGAAAGTTCTGTGTTCCACAGTTGTTGATTCGTTGTTCATCTCTGTCTCTTCCCTTCCTCTCTTCCCTATGGTTGTTTTACCCCAGTCCCTCCCTAACTCCTCCCCACTCCCGACCTCTGATTGGTTTAACTATGTTGTATTTAAGTTCATGCACGACGCCAGTTCGGGGCTCTTAGCCCCCGGATCCAGAGCAGAATAAAACTCTCTCTGTTGCCGAGCTAAGAGTCGCTCCTGTTTCTTCGCTGACACTCTGGTGATCCAAAGAAATAACCCTCGACCCTCCGATGCTTCTAGCTTCTGCTGAACCCCTGTGGTTCCCTCGTCTACCCACCTCAGGGTTAGGGTGTTCGAGGACAAGCGGATAGCAAAAGGCAACCACTGGCAGGAGGCCAGGGACACCAGAAAAAATATAACTACAATGGAGAGTGTCCTAACCCCAGAAAATTACCTGCTGTGGGAGCGTGCCTGGAAGCGCTTGTTAAGTGACTTGCTAGAAGAGTATGATGGCAAAGAGGAGCTCGATGAGCTCACCATGGACCACTTAGCAGGTGAAGGGGACTTTGTTAAGGGGGATGTGCAGGCTGCGCAGTTGCCCACGAGGGCAATTAGGGAGGTGCAGCAAGCAGCACTGAGGGCCCTGCTGACGCTGCCCTCGGCAGAAGTGCCCTCAGATGGATACGCCACAATAAAACAGGGACCAGAGGAAAGTTTTGTGAAGTTTGTGGGCAGAGTCAGGATGGCTCTTGAGAAGCAAGAGGAGGATCCCACAAACCTCTCTAAGTTACTCAGGTCCGTGGTGTATTCCAACGCGAACCCTGCCTGTAAAGCAGTATTAAAGACCCTCCCTAGGACGCCCAGACCAACCTTGGAGGCAATGCTAGAGGCCTGCGCAGAGATCACCCCTGAACCATCAGCAGTACCCCCTCCACCAGGCCGCAGACCCCAGCAGAAAAGATATGTGGCAGCAGCGGGGGCTGCCACTCCTAGGACGGACATTAACAGGACAGTCAATTTTAAATGTTATAATTGCAACGAGAGTGGACAAATCGCACGGGACTGTCCAAAGCCCCGGAGATTTAACCAACCCTGTTGTAAGTCTCCCACAGGTCCCAGAGCGGCGCTCTGCCCGTGCTGCAGGAGACATCAGGGAAATGGGCAGAGGAGCGCGGGACAGCACCGCGCCATGACAGAAAATTAAATGCTGATGACACCGAAACCACCCTTGCTGCTCCGACGAGACCGCCCGTGGCATCATCGGCGGGAAAGGGGAGCTCTCCGGAGGCACGGGACAAAGCCAGATTCCACCTGGTAAGTGCCCACCCTCAACATGTTACAACGACCGATTTCTGCAATTACACTGTGTTTTTATGTGGGGACATTTATCAAAGAACTGAGCTACTTGTTGTTGGGGACTCCACGAGGGGCCCTCCCGGACTCTTCGTGCTCCCTCAAATAGTAGCCGCTGTCCCGGGACAGACGTTTAAATTACTGCAGCCTGCCACTCAGCCCCCTGGTTTGTGCTCAGAGGGCAGTGGTTGGCGCATGCCATTGTGATACCAGATGACCTTCCTCGAACTAAGAAGACGCCGGCTTCTATGTATTCTGAGATCCTGGGGACAGACAAGCCCACCCTGTCCTGCCGCCTGAAGAACGGCAAGGCAGCAGTCCACCTCCGAGGCATGATGGACACGGACTCGGACGTCATCATCATTTCCAAGGCCGAGTGGCCACCTGGGTGGGGCCTTCGACCCTCAACCAAGAGGATTAATGGAATTGGGGGAGCGACCATACCCCAGAGGTCCACCAATAACATCTTGGTAGAGGGACCGGATGGCCATGTAGCCACAGTGAAACCCTATGTGGTGGCCTCCGGTTTCACCCTCTGGGGCCGGGTCCTTTTATCTCAGTGGGGGACCAGGCTGGAAATCCCGAATACACCGGGGGATTTCTAGCCGGGGCCGCTGCAGGGCGTGCCACCCATGGCTCTGTTCCACCACTGTCTTGGAAGACAGACAAGCCAGTAAGGGTGGAGCAGTGGCCCCTTTCAAAGGAGAAGTTAAGCGGCCTAAGGTCCCTCGTGGAGGAGCAGGTATCCAAGGGCAACGTCATTCCATCTGACAGCCCTTGGAATTCCCCCGTCTTCGTCATTCGTAAATCTGGCGGAGGCGGGTGGAGGCTCCTCCACGACCTTCGAAAAATCAACGAGGCCATTGTTGATATGGGTCCCCTCCATCCGGGATTGCCATCCCCGGCAATGCTCCCCCGAGCATGGCCACTCGCGGTAGTGGACATTAAGGACTGTTTCTTTTCAATACCGCTACACCCAGATGATGCGCCGCGCTTTGCCTTCTCTGTACCATCTATAAACAGGCAGGCGCCCCAGGAAAGGTACCATTGGCGGGTTTTACCACAGGGAATGAAAAATTCCCCTGTAATCTGCCGGTGGTACGTTTCAAAAATCTTGTCGCCGGTGAGGAAGGACTTCCCTAAGTCAATTATATACCATTACATGGACGATGTACTTGTATGTGCTCCCTCAGAGCATCTTTTGGACGAGACATTGAAAGCCACCATCAGTGCCATCGAGCGTGCCGGAATGAAGATCCACCCAGACAAGGTCCAGCGCACCGAGCCATGGAAGTACCTGGGCATCCGGATCGGAGAGAGGACCGTTGCACCCCAGCAGCTCACCATCCAGGACGAACCCCGGACGCTGCGCCATCTCCACCAGCTGTGCGGTTCCATCAACTGGGTTCGTCCACTGCTGGGGCTGACGACGGCCGACCTCGCCCCCTTGTTCCAGCTACTAAAGGGAGGTGAGGGATTGGATTCTCCAAAGGAGCTGACGCCGGATGCCAGGGAATCCATTGGTAAGGTGCAGAGAGCCTTGGCTACCCGGCACGCTCACAGGGTGGCTCCGGACCTGCCATTCCAGTGTGTCATCTTGGGGCAGGTCCCGCATTTACACGCACTGATCTTCCAGTGGGACGGGAGGTTGAAGGACCCCCTCTTGATCATAGAGTGGGTGTTCCTCCCTCACACTCCATCCAAGACTATAACAACGCCACAGGAACTAGTGGCCTCGCTCATACTGAGAGCGAGGACCAGGCTCCGCACCCTAGCGGGGTGTGATCTTGCATGCATACGTGTGCCCTGGAAGGAAGAGGATTTGGACAAGTTGGTCCAATCCAATGAGAGCCTCCAGTTCGCCCTTGACAGTTTCTCAGGCAAAATTACGGGAAAGAAATTGAAACACCACCTGTTTAATACAAATTTTAATCTGGCTCCAAAGTTCACGCAATCCAAAAAACCGGTAAAAAATGCTCTGGCTGTTTTCACCGACGGCTCAGGGTCCTCCCATAAGTCAGTTATGACTTGGAAGGACCCCCAGACCCAGGAGTGGGAATCTGAGGTCCATGTAGTGGAGGGATCCCCACAGATTGCAGAGTTAGCAGCTGTCGTCAGAGTTTTCGAGAGGTTCCAAGAGCCTCTCAATTTGATCACAGATTCGGCCTATGTTGCTGGAGTAACTGTCAGGGCAGAACACAGTTTATTAAAGGAGGTCTCGAACCAAAATTTGTTCGGGCTGCTCTCGAGGCTAGTGTACCTGCTGTCCCACCGAGAGCACCCATTCCACGTGATGCATGTAAGGTCGCATCAAGACCTCCCTGGTTACATCAGTGAGGGGAACCGCAGGGCAGACTCTTTGGCAATGGCTGCGCTGGTACGGTCTGCCAACATACCTGACATCTTCGCGCAAGCCAAATTGTCCCACCAGTTTTACCATCAGAACGCTCTCGCTCTCCGGAGGATGTTCCACCTACCTCTAGAGCAAGCGAGAGCAATTGTGGCGACATGTCCCAGCTGCCAAACTTATCAACTGCCCTCTTTACATCCGGGGGTAAACCCCCGAGGGCTGGTTGCAAATGAAATTTGGCAGATGGATGTGACGCACATCCCTGAATTTGGTAGGCTGAAATATGTCCACGTCTCCGTGGACACTTTCAGCCATGTGGTGTTTGCTTCCACCCACGCAGGCGAGAAAGCAAAAGATGTCTGTAAACATTTGTTGATGGCTTTCTCTGTTTTAGGCACCCCAAAGAAGATAAAAACGGACAATGGCCCAGCTTACACCTCTGCCCATCTCCGTGGGTTCCTCCAGGAGTGGGGGGTTGCACACGTCACCGGCATCCCTCACTCCCCTACGGGGCAGGCCATCGTGGAGAGGACTCATGGTACACTCAAAAGAGTCCTCTACCAGCAGCAGGGAGGTGCAGAGAAGAAATCGCCCATTGAGCGACTCTGCAAGGCGCTCTTCACCATCAACTTTTTGAATTGTACACCCGAAGAGCCCGTCCCCCCTGTATTCCGGCATTTCAGTAATTCGGCTAATTCTAAATTGAAAGAGCATCCGCCGGTGCTGGTGAGGGACCCTGGGACCCACGAGGTCGAGGGGCCCCTCCCACTGATCGTCTGGGGCAGAGGGTATGCGTGTGTGTCCACCCCAGAAGGGCCCAGATGGGTACCATCCAAGCATGTCCGTCCCTACCGGGGGCCTAAACAGAGAACGCAAGTATGTTTTTCAGAAACAGTACCACCGCAGTCAGCACAACAAGAAGGCTTCCAGGCAGGGGAAGCCTGGAAGAAAAGGAAAAAGAAAAATCTGCCCAGCTTTGACAACCCTCCGGTATCTCTCCGAGAAGAAGAAGAGCAAGAAAGGAGAGACATCAGAGATGCTGGAGGGAGAACGTACCTGATCAGACACCCCCTCTTACCCTTCCCCAATTTCCCCTTCTGACTTACCTTATGTGTGTCCCTACCCCTGTCTGTCTCCCGTTCATTTGAAAGGAGAGGGGGGAGATCAAGGAATTCAGTACTGTTTTGTTTGATTTGCTCCTTGTACCGAGTTAAGTTCTTCTTTTATTTTCCCCAGAGACCCCCAGAGAGAGAGATGGGAAAGCCAGTCCTTAAAGTCATCCTACTGATGCTGATGCTCCAGAGAGCGTATCTGTGGATCGTGCAGCAGCCGAAGGAGAATGTGTGGGTCACGCTGGCAAAAGCCATCGGCCAGAGTGACTTCTGCCTAAATACTCCTTTGGCAAGCAGCCCCTTGTCGACTTGCCTGGTAGGAATTCCCGAGACCTGGCCAGAATACCACGCCATTTTCTCGGGAACCCACCGGTCCCGTGACTGGAATCAATGGTTGCAGGCTTTACCATTCATGCACACTGAACCCCAAGAATTGGACTTGCTGGGGTCAGCGCAGCCTGCCTTTTGCACCATCTTCACCGATCCCACCACCCGTAGGCATCGTAGGCAAATTATGTATAGCTCGATTTGGGCTAAGAGAAAGAACTGGGAATTGGAAAGAGAAGCAGAAGCCGCAAGAGAAACTGGACCAAAAATAAATACATTGGCAATTGTCCCAGTCGTTAAACCAACCTTGAATGTTTCTCCAAATGACAAAAGTTTATACAGCAAAAATGATTGGTGCAGATTTGCAAATGTTACACGGTCAGCACCCATTGATTCCCCCAGGAGACTCCCTGACGGGTTTTTCCTGATTTGCGGTGATCAGGCTTGGGCTGGAATATCTAGTAATCTGCTAGGAGGACCCTGCACAATCAGTCGGCTCTCCCTGCTAACACCCGGCACTAAACAACTTATGACCTGGAGGAACCACACCAGATCTGACCGTCAAAAACAAGCCACCCTAGATTTAGATCAAAATTGCGACAGCAACGTGGTCTCCTGCTCATTTTCAAAAAGGGTCGTGGCCTCTGTCTTTCTGCCCTGGGTGGCGGCAGCCAAAGCCCTAGGTGAGCTTTCTCACCTCGAGTGTTGGCTGGGAAAGCAGGCCAATTTAACATCGCGGGCATTGGCAGAACTCCTCACAGATGAGGAAACTACCAGGCAGGTGACACTTCAAAACAGAGCTGCCATCGACTACCTGCTTTTGCTGCACGGCCACGGATGTCAGGAATTCGAGGGGATGTGCTGTTTCAACCTCTCCTCGCACGCGCAGGACATCAAGAAAACCATCCAGCAAATTCAAGAACAAGTCCTTCAACTGCGCGTGGAAGGAAAGGACTGGTTGGAAAATTTGTTTGGATGCTGGGGACTCTCTGGTTGGGTTTCACAGATCATCCGTACCTTTTTGTTAATTTTGTTAATTATTTTCGTTGTTTTGTGCCTTTTGAGTTGTTTGAAAAGCTTCGTTGTATCTTTAGTTACACGTTTACTTGCTTTAAATAATAAGAGCGGGGGAGATGTGGCGGTGGTGCAGGTGGCCCAAGAGACTTTTCCAATGAGGAAGCCCTGGGGGGAAGAGGAGGATTCCCCTGATGTTGGGAAATGGCCATTTCTGGCTGCACAGACATAAGGTATAAGTGAGCAATCCAGGCTCCATAGACAAGTGTTAGGCCTCTGCTCAAGGCTGTTCTCAAAACAACTGTGGGAAAGGGAGACATGAGAGCTGTAAACAAGGTGCAGGTGTCCAAAGATTAACTCGGCAGAAGAAACTGTTATTGTAGCCTTCTGATAATAATGTAGTGCTCTAATTAGAGAAAGATCCCGTGTGAAACTTCTGTAAGTAAATAATATTTTGAGCACGTAAAGGAGTATAAGTATGTGCACTGTCTGACAATAAACGAGCTTGATTTATGATTCACATTGAATCTACGTCTTGCTTCTCTCGCCGGCAAATGGTGACCCCGACGTGCGCGACAGAGATGGAGTCGACGTGCGGGACCGGACCGGCGGGATCGGGAAAGCACCGGTAGCAGCAACCGGGGAGCGAAGATCTATACCCTTTGCGCGGCGAAGGGGGGATCCGATCGCTTGGACCTCGGAGAGGGGTCCGCCGCCCGAGAACGGCTATACTCGGAAAGGCTGCGTGGCGATCGCGATCAGCGCATAGACGCGGCGCGGAAAGACGCGGAGGGGCTGGCGCAGAGGGACGCGGAGGCCACTGCGATCAGCCTGGAGAGGTTAACCAGCTGGACGGATATGGATTCGCAGGTAGCCGTAGATTTGTTAATACGCTTTTTGGAAAAGCGGGGAGTTAGCAAAGACACCTTAAAACAGGTGACAGGATTAGTTACGTTAGGAGTAGAAAAGGGTTGCTTCAGGGACCCTAACAGGATTTTTGACCTGCCAGAATGGCGGACGTATGGTGATCAGTTGTTTGAGGGAATTCTAGACAGCAACAAGGTAGGCGCGACACTCGGGAAGCCCTGGAGGGAGGTAACGACCTGTTTGCAAAGATACCAGGCAGAGAAAAAAGTTGCAGCCGTTGCCACGGCAAAACTAGAAGGAATCACGGAAGGGAGCGGGAGGACTCCGGGAGGTGAGCGCCCTATCCCGGGAATGCTCAGCATTGGTAACGAAACGCCCAGCCTGCCGGCAGTAGGGAAGTGTGTGATGCTGGAGGTGCACGGCTCCCCGCCCGAGCACTGCGTTGCCTCGGAGGCGGCCACTGTTTGCGCGGAGCAATCAGCCGCCCCGGCGCCCGCGCCGCCGGAGCCGGAGGAGGGGTGTCCGCCCCTCCCCTGTGCGCCGTCCGAACCCCAGGAGGAAGATCAGCCGGCTTTGCCCCCACCCCGGGTGACTGTATCCCTTCTCGCCCGATGCGAGGGAGCAGTGTCCCTTTTTGCCAGGAGCAGCCGCCTGCGCGCCAGCAGCCGCCTGCGCTCCCCCCCCTCGCTGGGTGGAGGCTGTGTCCCTTTTCGCGTGGGGGAAGGGAGACGCAGAATTAGCTGGGCGAAAGTAGAAGAGAAAGCTTTGGAAGAGGGAGATGCAAACCTAGCTCAGGACGTTAGAACTTTAAGCCGAGGAGAAGTGGCGTTTCCAGTGCTCTTTGAGTCCCTGCAGGATGATAGGGTATCCGCGGCTATCACAGCTGGGGTGCCGCAGTGGAGGCAAGGGGCACTGTTACGCCAGTGTGTTTTAGAAAATTGTAATCAGCAGACGCTGCCCGCAGACACCTCCATTCAGGTCATGTTAGAAAGGATGAGCCGAGTGCCGGTGGGAATGCAGGCATTTATAGCAGAAATAGTCACCGCCATGGGAGACAAAAGAGGTGAAATGATAGCCCCTGCCAGACGCAGGCCCTTAGCGCAGAGGCGGGAGGGTCGCGCCTAGGCAGAGAACCTCGGTGCTTCAGGGTCCGGGAAGAGGACGGAAGGGATGGAGATAGATGAAGGACAGCTGACAGTCCAGGACCTCTTCTAATTTATAATCTCTGTGAGAGAATTGAACTGTGATAATTCCGCTATGCGGAATCTCCTAAAATGGACTTGAGACTGTAGATTAACCCTGAGAGCGAGAGTGGCCTTTCAAATACCCGGCTGAAAGACAATTAAAAAGGGCGCTGTGAGACATGTTCAGTGATAACCGGACAGCCGCCCCCGAGACTGTGAAAACAGCTTTGCAATCGGACTCGCTTCTACAATCCGTCAGGGAAAAAGGGACAGAAAAGTGATGAAAGTGATGTACTGGAAAAATTTCTACATGTTTAAAAGGTTAGAGAGCTCGACCCGCGAGCCTCCAACGGCGCCCCCCCCATGCCACATCCCCCAGAATTGGGGGGAGATGGCCAGAAGGAGCAAATTGCTGCCTGGGAACAGTGGCTGGACATCAGAGAACAGAGCCTCCAGCTCCTGACCATCATGGCTGACTGAATCCTTCTCGCTTTTCTGTTTATTCATCTCTATCTGAATCCGAGGAAGTTACTGCTCCTCAAAGTCGTTGAGAACTTTCAGGACCTCTCCTTTTTTCTTCTTTAGCTGCAGATGCATCTCCTAGAACACTGCTTCCAGAGTTCCAGGGAAAGGTGTCCCCCCGCCCCCCCCCCCGCAGCAGTTTCGGATTTCTCCTCGCAGCGGTTTCGGATTTCTCCCCGCGGCCGCTGCAGTAAGCGGCGGCTCCTGCCCGGCGTCCCTGCCCTCGGCTCCTGCCCTCGGCTCCGGCGGCATCTCAGTGCGCCGGGGGTGGGAGGCTGTGGAGCCGGCAGCGGTGGTGACACGGCGCGGCAACAGCCACGGTTTTTCTGTGCGCCGGGCGGGCAGCGAGGAACCTCTTTTCCCAGCATCGACTAAGTAACAACAGTTTTCCCTAGCCACAGGGACCGCGCGCAGCTCGCTTGCTGGCACCGGAAAACGGGAAGGAGAGCGCGGCCGCCCGCCGTGCTCCAACAGTACCGGCCCAGCACTCCCTGCGCCTGCGCCCTCGACCGCCGGTGCTCCTGAGTCAACCCCTGGGTGCACTTTTAATAGGTCGTTTTTTTCTGCAAGTATCAAAGACTGTTCATATTGTCTCGTATACTTGCTGCTGACTTTACTGGTGGAATTTGTGTTAACAAGAAGAAATCTGGGAAATCTAGGTTGCTACAAGACTTGCACTTAGTCAGTGCAAAAAGAAAAAGGGGGAGAAAGGGAGGACGGAGAGAGTGAGAGTGCTGGAGTGACTGTTTACAAGCATCCAGCCCACAGCAACAATTCAGCAAAAACAAAGGATTGAAAACGTGGCAGAACTGATCCAGAGGGGACGCAGCAGAATTGTACACCTAACAGGCCGGTGCCAAAGCGCAGCCGAGGCCGAGCAGAATAAGGAAGTTTGGGCGAAATGTAAACTGATTAATAAGCTAGAAGAAACATTTGAATAAATAACATGTGCAAACTTGCAGACTACATATTAAGAAATGTTTAAGTTAGATTTTCCTTGAAAGACTCTTGAAAGTTAAAGTTAAGTAGTGTATCTTTAAAAAAAAAGTTAAGTAGTGTATCTTTTATCAAAAAAAAAAAATGTAAAAGTAAGACAAGAAGATTGCTTGTTGGAGCAAAACTGAGCAGTTTGTTTCTTATAGTGATAGTATTAGAATAAGATTTCAAATATTTCTGTCTTGATTTTTTTCATTCTGCAAAATCCTGCATGTTTTAGAGTGGTAAGCCTTAGTAGCAGAATTTGTCAGGAAATGTATACCTTTGTATTGTTTGTTAATTAATGATGGGAATTGTCTTGCTAGATAGAAATGAATGACTGGAATTGTAATCTGTTCTTACTGTTTTTCCTGTTTTACTTTGTTTCAATGAGTGTTTGAGTTTTATACCTACAGCTGAACTTGGAAGTACAGTGATCTCGGAGAAGATGGAGCAAAGAAAGGATGGATCTGTGTGCTTGCAGCTTGCGACACTGTTTTCAAACATATCCCAAGCGATCACCCCTGGTGTATTAGTACTTATAAATATATTGTTAAAGTTTAAATGCTATTAGGTTTGTTAAGTTCTGTTACAGTTAAGTATTACAACTAGATTTTATAAGAGTTAACTACAACTATACATAGCTATGTGTGTTATAGCAAGGATTAGGTTCTGTTAAGATTACGTACGTAAACTCATGCATATGCAATCTTTTAATTATCATGTTCATGGTACCATGGTCTTTTTAGTCAAAAGTGTTTGGCAAAGTCTGTTATTTTACAGTCTGCACAACCTGTGTTATGTTTGTGTAACTGTCTCTATTATTTGCTCAGATTTAAGTAACCTTCTTAGTTGTTGTTTCTAACAGTTTTCTCATAAGATCTGTGCTAGGGAAATCCCTCCAGTTAGAGCCCTGGCCCTGGCCAAGCCTTGACTCTCCCTGGTTGGACATCTACCAATGGACCCAGGTGTTTCTGCATCCAAATCGTATTTAAGTCGGGTTTGACTTAATAATTGGAATTTATATCAGCTGGATCCTTTTTGGGGTGGACTTGGAGACCCTATCCGGAAGGGCTTTCCATGTCTTCACTGAAACAAGGCAGCTGTTGCAGACCCTGGATGTTAGCATAGTATTCCAGACTTCAGTAAGGTATTAACCTAATTGACAGCCTTCAGAGATGAAGCAATTGAGACTAATTCACAAGATCACCTTAGAATGTTTAGCACATAGGTGTTGGAAGTATTCTTATGTCTAGTTATGAGTGTTTCTTAGTGCGCTACCTCTGACAAATGGCTGGTAATGCCATAAACAAACTCATACTGATTAAAACAGAAAGGGGAATTGTAAGGTTGCATGTATGTGTGTTAAATCACGAAAAAAAAATACAGATAATAGTACACTTAAAGTACGCCTTTAAGAGCCTGGTTAACAAGCTTAAGTTTTAAAGACTGATTAGTGAACTTTGTAAAAATGGAATTGATAGTTTTAGTAATTATTATAATCATAAGTGTATTATTGCCATATGTAGTTAAGTATTTGATGAATACAGTAGAAAAAAAAAAAAACAAAAAGTGTAAACCAGGCTTGGATTGCTCAAAGAAAAGAAGGGGGATATGTTGGGAAATGGCCATCTCTAAGTGAGCAATCCAGGCCCCTCAGATGAAAGCAAGGCCGGAGAAGCTCATGGTACCTTTCACCAAAATGCGAAGGGACTTTTTCGCCAGTTTAGGATGACAATGTGGGAAGCGGGGGCCGTTGTGGGGGCCTGCCCCGGCTGTAGCCGCCATGGCCCAGGGCTGGGCTTGGTGTGGGTCCCCGGGGCTTGGGCCCGTGTGAACTCTAGCCTTTCAGTGTATGGAGATACTCGTGTATGGTGCAATTATACCTCCCCCAACATTTCCCATTCTACTAATCAACCCTTGAAATTACCTAGTGGCATGTTTTTCATTTGTGGAGATCGAGCCTGGCCAGGTATCCCCTCCAAAATAAAAGGGGGACCCTGTTCTCTTGGAAGGTTGACATTGCTGACCCCTAACACCTTGATGATTCTTAATAAGCTTCGACGGCACCATCTCAGGCGTTTGAAACTCTTTGTACACGGCTTTGCTTCTGATTGTAAATCTAATGTCGAGTTTTGGTCGCCTGCTGCTATTATTGCAGCCTCCTTCCTTGCTCCAGGAGTGGCCTCGGCTGGGGCCTTGGCCCAATTGAACAAACTAGGTTGTTGGCTCTCCAAACAAACAAACGCTGCATCTAAAGCAATTTCAGATTTGTTGCTTGATGTGGATTCGGTGAGACACGCCACGTTGCAAAATAGAGCCGCAATAGACTTTTTATTGTTGGCACAAGGACATGGGTGTGAAGAATTTGAGGGAATGTGTTGCATGAATCTCTCTGATCATTCTCATTCAATACATGCACAATTAAAAACTTTGACTCAGCTCACCCAGCAATTGCAAGTGAGCAATGACTTAGGAATAGCTAAATGGTTGTCCTCATTGGGCATCACAGGTTGGATCCAAACCTTGTTATTCGAAGGCCTTCGATTGTGTGTTGTTGTTATTGTGTTTATAGTAATTGTTAGAGTTGTGTATAGCTCTTTAATGAAACAAGTAACCAAAGTGACCCACAATGTTTTGCTCGCAAAAGAGGAACAGGGAGGAATTGTTGAAAAATGGCTCCATGACCAGGGCCATGGGTCACTAGAGGGCTTGTGCAAAGAAGACCCAGTTTAACTGGGAAAAGACTGAAGTAGATAATAAGAGTAACATTGCCTTTAAGAAATTGATTGACTGATATAAGTTTTAAAAATGGATGATGAATGAAGTTTATTAAGATAAGATTGATAGTTTTAATAGTTATTACAATCATAAGAGTACAAGTGCCATAAGTTCAGTTGAGTTTAAGTGTTGCTAAATTTAAGTGATGTTAGGTTAAAGTCTATTGATTTTAAATTCTGTTAAGCTTTCTTAAGGTTAGGTTCTGTTAAATTTAAGTTCTGCTAAATATAAGTGTTAAGTTCAAGTGAAGTTAAGTTTAAGTGATTGTAGGTAAGTGTTAAGGACTGTTAAGGTTAAGTGCTGTTAAGTTTCATTTCTGTTAAGTTTAAGTGTCAATAAGTTTATAGTGTTAAGTATTTGATAAGTAATAGAAAAAGTGTAAACATGGTCTGGATTGCTCAAAGAAAAGAAGGGGGATATGTTGGGAAATGGCCATTTCTGGCTGCAGAGACATAAGGTATAAGTGAGCAATCCAGGCTCCATAGACAAGTGTTAGGCCTCTGCTCAAGGCTGTTCTCAAAACAACTGTGGGAAAGGGAGACATGAGAGCTGTAAACAAGATGCAGGTGTCCAAAGATTAACTCGGCAGAAGAAACTGTTATTGTAGCCTTCTGATAATAATGTAGTGCTCTAATTAGAGAAAGATCCCGTGTGAAACTTCTGTAAGTAAATAATATTTTGAGCACGTAAAGGAGTATAAGTATGTGCACTGTCTGACAATAAACGAGCTTGATTTATGATTCACATTGAATCTACGTCTTGCTTCTCTCGCCGGCACCCTGAGGTGGGGCAAGACTTGGTTTAGCCCGAATAGGATGGGCTTCAGATAAGTTTATACCCTCTAGACTGATAGGCTAGCACCACCTGCCCATCATTAGTTCACTACTCCCGTGTTCCAGTAAGTTCTGTTACACTCGGTTGTTCATTGTACCGTTCTGTTATCTGTCACCCCTTCTCCACCCTCTTACCTCCCTGGTTGGTTCCCTGTCCCATGCTCTTCCCTAGTTCCTCCCCCGAGCCCCGCGGTGATTGGTGGATTGTTTACAATAAACGGCTGTGTCACTGGGGGCTCAGGGTCTCTCAACCCCAGTGCCACAGAGTGCTGCTACCCTGCTGGTCTCGGTGTCTCTATTACCTGGGTTGGGAGAACCCCCTTCAGCCACAGTGCGGCGGATAGTTTGCCTACTGGGAGCGCGATCAGGGAGCTAGGGAAACTGGACTCCTGGCGACAGGGGACGAGGCTGGCCACCGAGGACCCTCGTCGCATCCGCCTCTGATTAGCGACCACCTCCAAGCCATCGAGGCAGAAGGCGGACGGCGACAGACTGGAAGTCGAAGTGTTGTCTTTTGTGTGTTGTCAGGGAGAAAGAAATGGAGAGGTGGAGGGAGGAGGGGTGGTCTGAAGGGTTTGTTCTGGTTCTTCTTTTCTTCTTTTTTCTCTTTGTCTTAGGTTTATTAATAAACTTTCTTTATATTCTTCAAAGTTTGAGCCTGCTTTGCCTATTCCTAATCCTTATCTCATAGCAAAATCAGGTAAATTTTAAGTGTGCTGGCATTTGGCCAGAAACTTGAATAAACAAATTGAAACCACTACACAATTGGTGTTTCTGCCCGGTTTCCCAAACCTCTAAACCGCATCAAGTAAACAAAGGAACTTTGCTCTACCCATCTTCATAGTTGTTTAAAGGGATGACAGTAATTTTGGGGACAGTTATGAGTATACTGAAAAGAAAATTCAAAGACTGAAAAGTAACATAATACATGTTTATAAACTGTTTGTCTTACCAGGTGGCAATGGCTGAATAATTTGGAGCACACCATTTTATCAGAAACATATTTAGAGTCGACTAGTATATGTGTCATCTGAAATACAATTTATTCAACTTGTAGCTTTTGATGAAAGTTACATGTTTTTAAAGGATTGCAAGGGTTTTAGTCAATCATCTCATTTAGTCAGAACTATGAGTTAGACTTCAGCACAATGCTTTGAAAAATCAGTCACTTCAAAACTATCTCCAAACAGTGTAATGTGAACTGTTTTGCAAAAATCATGAGACTGAAAGACACAATTCTAAATCATTATGGATGAGAAATGACAATTAGGAGTAATCAGTGTTTAAATAAAGAACCTGAGTGTAAAGGAACGATTCAAACCAATTGCTTTTATGGTTGTATCTATAAGTGGGGAAAAAAATATATTCTTAATGGCAGATTCTTTGTCTTGATTAGAAAAGAAAATGCAATAATGAGACTTGAACTAATAAAACATTTGTACTCGATTTAGCTGTGAAAAACTTCCTTCTCTGTCACAATAGGATGGGCATGAGTCCATAAAGGGACAGAACAGCAACTATAATAGAAACCAGGGAAGTAGTATTGAGTTAAATATTCAGTCTAATTAGACTTGTACAACATTTCATTCCTCTTGCTTTTTTTTTTTTTTTTTTGAAAATTTTGAGGCTGTGACTAGAATTCTCAGGACAGAAGCTACTGTAATGCTATATGTGTCTTTCACAGCCAGCAATCACTGGCTAGTGAGAAAGCATGTGTGACTTACTGCCTGTACCATATAGCTAATAATCTCAAAATCTCAATCATTCTGGTCTTGCATGGAAGCACTATGAACACTGTGGGATAGAACATGAAGTGGAGAGACAGAAATGGAGAAGTGTGCTACAGATTGCTTCAGTAAAAACCAGAAATGCAACTCTAGACTTAACAGAAGCTGATAGTACCCAACTAGAACAGGACGAGCAGAAGGACATAAACCCCAACACCTTCCCTTTTTAAGCAGCACAAACCCCTGTACTCACAATGCAATGTTTCAGAAGACAGACAATAAAAGTTTCATGTGGTTGACTAGAGAAACATGCATAGCAGTGTCGACAGCAACACTGCATGAGGTTGGGTTAAAACAGACAAACTGTTCCTACATAACTGAATCAATGTCAGTGTGGCTCTCTAAAAACTATCAGATAAAAAGCAACATGAGTAATGACAAAACTGAAGAAAGATGCTAATTCCTTTCACTCTCTGAAGATGCTGCAAAATGTGGGTATGGGTGCAGGTGCGCATGTACAGTCAGGTGGAAAAACATTTGTCTGAACTTCCAAATTCACTGGGTAATAATGATGTTAACATCTCACCCACTATTTAACACTTCAGAGTAATGAAAATATAATGCAGCTAGACTTCTTTATCTTTGAAACTTAATTTGCTGATCCTAAAAATCTTAAAAGTTTCTCCTTTCTGTGTTCAACTCTGGTAATCTAGTTAGCTGTTCAGAGAGTGTGATATATGAGAATAAATCATGCTTTCTTCACAGAAAGTGAGATACAGCCTAATGAGTGTTAGAATGGTGTCTCCTAAATTACTTTTGAAGGTAAGAATTATGGAAAGGCATAAACATATGTGGGTAAAGCAGACTTAAAATGCAAGTCCTTACCATCACTTCCTATCCCTCTTGCACTTCCTGGACGGACACCAAAACTCTGAATTTGGACCCAAGCCATGGAAGCCATTGGATTTCTAATCTCTTCTGACATTGTTCACAGCTCCAGCTTTTTCAGATTTTTTTGGTTTTGTTTAGTACATACTTGGGTGCTGAACCCATCTCTGAGCCAGCTGCCTAAAGCAAAGTGCCCAATGCTAATTGAGAGGCCTCTGGTGTAAATAAAATGTTACAAAACGTAACACTTCTTCTTGGGGTCTGGGACAGACCCGCAGCCTCATGTATTCCAAAGGGCTCCTGGCCCGGGGCTCTCGTCAGCATCCGGCGGTCCCCTGGCAGGATCCTGCTGATCCTAGCTGCAGGCTACAGCCCTGCTGGTGAGATAGCAGCCACAGACACTCCTTGAAGAAGAACTGACATCAGACTAAGAGATGAGAGGGGTCTTTTGTATGGATTCCTGAGCTTATTAAGCTCAGAAGGGTCCAGGGACAAGAGACAGATAGACAGGGTAGAACATCAACTTTTATACGGAGAGGGTCAACCAATAGGGACAGGGTTCAGGGGCGGAACAGGGGAGGGACAATGCAAGGGGGGCCAACCAGGGAAGAGCAGGGGAGGGGAGAAGGGGGCCAGGCCAATTGGATGTCGAGGTTGGGGTAACATTCTGCAACAATATGAATATTTAAAGAGAGGCGGGAGGATAACTGACCAACCACTGGAACTGAATGAACACAACTGTAACAGGAAGGAATCATTATAAACTCAGGGGGGAGATATCACACAGTGGTGCCTTCCCACCACTCGTCAGGCTTGTTTGTCTCATCTTCAGCCACCCTCAGGGCGGCTTCAACCACCGCAACACTCTGGATAGCCAAGGTGCCTGTCTGGAACAGGCAGATTATGACACAGGGTCCCAGAAAAGACCCACATGCTCAGCAGCAGTAGCTGGTGGCTGGGGTGGGTACCCTACAGCTACTCTACATCTAGAACAGCACTAAATGCCTAGGTTTGAGCAGAAGAATATCATGCCTCATGGCTGATGACACTCCCTGTCAGGGAGACCTAAATCCCAGGATTAGTGTCTCAGCTAAGAGAACTAATTATACTCATTTTGTCCTCTACTAGAAGTGCAGCCAGATCAGTGTCATGCCAAGACTCCTTAGATATCCGTTATAATAGGGTTGGAGGCTCCCCCTTGTTTAGATGTGAACTGCTTTCCCAGTTAAGACATCTCCATTGTGTCCAATGCTCAAGAAAAAAACAATAGGCACAAACTGGAGCACCTTTCAGTGGCATATTGTGCAACCAAATCAGGAATATTCTTGAAAAGCATTGCAGCACCTGATTTGGTTTTCTTCCAAACAGTATCTGTTTCATGGGTACCGCAGCTGTCCTCAGAATTTACAAAACAGACAGTAAATTAAGTTTACCAAGGTATTTGCTTCAAAACTGCATTATTTGCTCTGAACCATGTTGCTAAGCTAGATCTGGTTACAGTGCTCATTCAAAACTTAGATTTAGCCCAGGTGTCATGATCCACCAACACAAGCGGGAGTCGTGATGGTTGGTTACCCAAATCTCAGAGTGCAAAAGAAACAGGGACAAGTATTTTTTAGTTTCAATCAAAATCAAAAGCACTTTTATTGAGTGCCAACAACACGATTATGCGATAGAGGAGAGAAAGAGATATAGGGTTGAAAGAAAGAGAGAGAGAGAGATAGGGTAATAGCTACCAATGGCACAACGAAGTCCTTGTGGTCCGGAGCCAATAGATTTCGTCTTCGTCCGTGGGGAGATCTCATAGGGGTCTTCTCAGAAAGTCCCTTTATAGTCTTTTTGAAAGCGGGGGGCAGCTGGCCAAGAGGTGCAAAAGCGAGGGGCAGCTGGCCAAGAGGTGGGGGAAACAAGGCCCATTGTTTCCTAGTACCGAAACAGGTGTACAGTACAAACCATCCTATGCAGTCCTTTCTGCCTCCTACCGTGGCCTGCACCAGCTTTCTCAGGAGTGTCTACCAGTTTTGGGCACCTGCATTTTGCAGACATCCCACCTTAATCTAGCTTGGACTTCTCTGTGCAAAAAGTCCTCTTTCCCCCTTGAGGTTTTTTGGGTTTACAGTCTCTGTCCTCGTCGATGATCATGAGGTAGATGAGGGATTTTCCTGCCATCTCTTACACCAGGGCCACAAGACCAGACCATTTATATGGTTCTTTCACCTTCACTTTTGGGTGTAGTAGTTTCCATGGTTTAGAAAACATTATCTTTTTTTAAAAATGCACCTCTCCTGCCTTTACTGGCCTTTGTATGTTACCCAAGGCTACAAATCATCATGGGCACCTGGCAAAAAATGGGTTAGGACAACTCAGAGTTGATGGCCATTACTTGATCTTCCATAGTTTCATGCATTTCAAGTTTCAGCTCCAGTTCAAATATTCAAAAAGCCAAACAGGTTTCAAGGAAAGTGATGGCTGAGTTATAATAACCTCAAGCTGATATCTCAGTAACTTCAAGAGACAGTAGCTAATGCAGAAACATTTTGGTGACCACCAGATTAAAATAGCCTAGTTTTAAACAGTTTTGTAAGGGTGAATGTTGGGGAAGATGAAATAGGAAAGCCTTATAAATATGATTACCTAGCAAAAGATGCTGAGAATGTAGAAACTATAAGTGAGATTGAAATGAAAACAAGCTTTGAGATACCAAACCCCAGTTACTGAACAACTGGAAAACAATGACATGGCCACTGCAGGTAATCCCCCCTTTGATTAAACAATGCCCTCTGCTTGCAGACAGGTCCAAGGGTCAGAGCAGACCCTACCCACTTGGCAGAGGGTCCAAAAAACAGTTTTTAAGGTTTAAAATATAACACTGTATGGTAATGCAATAGTTCTCATAGGCTGTATGCAAATGTTATAAGATTTGTAGTTTGTTCTAGATTGGTTACTGAAAATTAGAATATTCAACACAGAAGATGATTTATTGTATTGTAAGCGACAAGCTCGCTCTCTTAACTCTCTCTTAACTGCTCTCTTAGACCTTCGCTCTTAACTTCTTTAGATCCTCGCTCTTAGCTCTCTTAGCTTTTCTCTCTCTTCTCTTGCCTCTCTGACCTGCTCTGGGCTGTGTCTGGCAGCCCCCTGCAGGTCTCCTAAACTTACGTCTCTTCACAATAAACTTCATGCTCTACACCTGGACTTCAGAGATCTCTCGTCTGTCCCGGCCGTCTGAAACCGACCTGCAAACTCCACAGGTGAAATTACTATCAGGCTCAAGTAAATCTTGTATTCACCCATCTGTAACTGAATCTGAAGAGATGCCTTCTACAAAATCAGTATTTGGCTGAGTAGCTCACCTCATTATTTCCTCTTCCCCAATCTACCAATAACGCAACACATAGTGCTTATTTGTCCACTGCTACAAGTGATCCATCACGCCTTAAATAAACAGTATAGAATATCTAACTCCTTTCATATGTATTTTTTATTGAAAGATATAATGGACAGCTAGTGAAATGGCAGCTCTGTGAAATCACAACCATGTTCTTTATTATCATGGTCTCAAAGATGCTGTTGCTGTAAGGGGGTGAGCACTAACACACTTGTAGCTACTTCTAACCCCATGTAGAAGACTCCTGGTTTTGGTTTAGGAGTCCAGAAGGTGGCAGGGTATGTTCAATAAAACCTGCTTCTAGAGTATCTTTGAGGCATTATCATACCATCCATCCTTCTTTTCACATGTTCCAGCTGACTGTATGGGAATAACTTGGTCACTTTCATATAGTCTGCCCAAACCACACATACTACCCAGTGCTGCTGGGACTGTTTTATAAATGACTCAATAAAGATTCTATCAATCCAGCTAAACCCAAAAAGGTACCATACTGTTTTGTTAAGAACAGGTACACGGAATCCTCCATTGATCAGAAATCCACAGGTGGATGCATTTTCTATGGAAATCTCTGACTCAAAAATGAGCATGGTAAGCATAGGAGGGCTGTGTCTCTTTATTTGGTGAAGAAGCTACTTCATGCTGATGCAATAATTAAACCACACAAGCAGTAAAGTTTCAAGTTTATTCCTACCAATTAACTTGGAAGGCATAATGCATTTTCCTCTTTAGTAAACAATCTTTTGCTTTCCTTGGAGACACCAATATTTGCAAGTTGATAGCAGAAGCAGAAAATCAGCCTATAAACTAATAATCTTGTTTAGAGCAAGCTACTAGTGAATAAATCCTGCATGAGATTCTGTAGTATGGAATAGCTCAGGAGCAAATGTTCTTCATTATTTGAGGGCAGTGCATAGCACAAATGCACAAAATAACATAAGCATTGCAGTCCCTAAGATGCAATCTCATTTGCTACTATTCATTGTGGGGGAAATGGTTGGCTTGGAATTTGGTTGACCTTTATAACGCCCATGGGAAGCTCTCTCAGACAGTCGGGTTCTTCCATTGTGCTTTAAAATCCAGTTAATTTCTGAGTGGGCAAAAACTTTCATCAAATCAGTGGTTGTTCAACAAATTACAACATTTTTCTCTTTAATGCAAAATGAGGCAACTTTAAGAATAGTTTCAAGGCTTGTTGGAAATTATTTCAATTACAAACACTTCATTACAACGTTCTAAGACAATCAACATTACTTGGTTTCAATAGTTACCCTTCTTTTCTCAGGCTGCAGTGTAGCTGTCCTCCCATAGCTGAGCACTGGTCTGAATTGCAGCAGTGAAACTACTATGAGAAGCCATGGGGTGCTTTGGAACCCATAATTACTTTGATCAAATGTAGGAAATATTTAGCCTACTAACTTTGCAGTCGACAATCAACTTTTCTACCCTTTACTGTCATTATCATGAGTTATAATGTCCTGATTCCTGCTCAGAATAAATATGCATTAGAAACATCAAAATGGTGAAAAATGAATGATGAGTATCATGGAGTAATTGCTGTTAAAAATTCCCGGTGTAGAAAGAGGAGGCAGAGTCGGAAATGAGGTAGCCGGCATGACAAAATTCCGCCTAGATAAAAATCATAAAATCAGGAGACCACCTGAAGAAGCTCTCTTTGAGGCTTCTGGCTCGCTGAGGAAAGACCTCGCTCTCCCTCTCCGCACCGGAGCTGGGTAAGGTCTCCCCAGGCCACATGGCCTGGAGCTGCCAACTGGCATGGCACGGGGAAGGGGAGGGGAGAGAGAGAATCCAAGCCGAGAGAGACTTCATTCTGCTGCCCCTGGTCAAGGAACTTTGCCGGCTCCGTTCGCCTAGCCTGGACCAGGCCGGTCCCCTCTCTGCAGCGCGGCCCAGCAGGAAGAGGATTTGGGGTCAGGCCCCGCGGGCCTTGGGAGCGCCCTGCCCAGGTAGCTCCGCAGCGAACTCGGCACGAGAGAGAGAGGGGACTCAGACCAGGCCCCTCCCGCGCAGCTCAGGCACGGCTCTGGCTGGGTGGCCCCGCATGGCCCGGCGCGGAAAGGAGGCTTGGACCAACTCTCTGCAGCACGGACGCGGTCTCACTGAGCCCCCCATGACTAAAACACAGTTTGGATGGGGGGCAGCACAAACAGGATCCTTTCCTCTGGTTCAGGCACGAACTTATAACATTCAAAGCATGCGGGCGAAAGTCATGTGACCATCGCCCAGCCAAAAAGACAAATTAACTGTTTCTTTCTAATATCAAAAGGGGACTTTGGGGGCATTCATTTTTTCCTCCCACACAGAAAGAGCACAGGAATGAAGGCACCTACAAAAGGTACAGCATAGAGACTGTAAGTTAATGTATGTAACCAAGCTTATTTTTCAAAGAAGGAAGAGATGAGGAGTGCTTTAATGCTGAAAATTCTTTTGTAAAAACATGTTGATAAATTTGGCTGTAATATACCCTGTAATATATGAACAATGGTCTAAAAGAGGTGAGAAAAAGAGAATGTAATGTTCTAGGTTGTAAGCAGTGGACTGAGACCTTTGTGTATAAGATTTTTCCTTGCCCCGGGAAACAGTAGAAGACTTGTGTTGCTGATGATGAAGTAAGGGGATGTCGTTGCCACTGTAATAGAAACATTCGTTCTCAAAAAGAACACCTCAATGACCATCATATGTCCATTGGCAGTGGCCCTGGGAAAGCTACTGAAATGGGAAGGGGTCTGGAGAAGCAAATGTTTTCCCTTTGGGGGGGAGGGGGGGGGGGGGAGTTGCTTACTGGCAAGCTAATAACCATGGAAACTATTTTTCCTATGGGGGTCAACATGATAAAACAAAAGAGAGCTTCTCTCTCTACATGAATTAAGAAAACTGTTTTGTTCCAGAGGTGGTGGCTTAACTACAAGTTGAAGTGTTACCTTTTATATGGTCAGTAGGAAAGAAATGGAAAAGGTGGGGAGGGGAAAAGAGTGTTCTAAAGAGTTTGGTGTTGATGCCTGATTATTATTTCTATTTTAAGTCTGTTAATAAAATTCCTTTTTTTGTATTCCTTAAAGTATAAGCCTGCTTTGCCTACTATTAATCCTTATCTCACAACAAAATCAAATAATTTTGACTACAAAATTGATATTTATACCTAATTTTGATCCCCAAACCTCAAAACCACAACAATGAGAAAGGAAGGTTTTCCTCAGATTTTAGAGACACTTTTTTATTAATATGTATGAATTATATATTAATCAATAAGTAGTAAGTACTGTTTAAAGATATTTAATGCAGCTTCTTAATAAAAAACACCCTATTTTTCAGTTACTGATTTGTTTTCAGCCTACTTATGTAGGGTCACTAGAATAAAAACAGGAATGTAAGGGATGTTTTTTCTGAAAATGCTAATGTGGAAAAACAATCATTCACAACTTTGATATTGAAAACATAGCAAAGAAGACAGAAGCACTGCACATTGCTCAGTTCAGATGACTTTTATATTGAAGTCTTGGGAAGAAATTAATCATTGCTGTAAGTAGGCAGAACACAGCTGGGAGTGGCTGAATTGTGCTTGCAACCAAGGCAAACTGAACAGCACTCTAGGACAGCTCAGCTGGATTCCTGAGCAGTGAGAGGCTGCTAACCATCACAGCCTTTAAAAGACCATGATAGTAAAAGCCCACCAAATGGCTGCAAGCGTTTGGTCTCAGACCCAGTGGGAATTTCCTCAGATTTCAAATAGTGGGGGCCATATGCCAAGATGCCTGCAGCAATTCCTAGCTTGAAACTAAACAGCTGAATGTATTTGGCACAGTTTTTACTACTTCTGCTCAAGCAGCTTTTGTATGAGTTTGTATAGCACTGGAATTATGAAGAATTCTAAGTCAACAATTTTTTACTGAATTTCAGGGAAGTGTGTATAGGGGAAGTATGAATTGACAAAAAACCCACCTTAAGAATAGATAATGAAACATGCAGGAATTTTTACTCATCTCAAGCAGAAATCACCCTCCAATCATTCTTCTATATAGGACAACACTTCCAAGTGTGGGATAAAGTAGGATGTGCCCTTCAAAATTCAGGAAGGATGCTTTTTCTCCTTTCCTGTATTAACATATTTCCATCCCAATGTTGTCAATGTTGCAGTTACTCTAAGAAAGACACTTTGTTTCCTAATACACTAATGCTATTATCAAAGTAAGTAGGTTCCAAAAATGCAGATTAGCCACCCTGTGGTCATGCTGGCATGAGAAAGGCCAGGTTCAAATATCATGCCAGAACTCTTTGGTCTGCAGCTGACTGACATCTGGACATGCTGCAAATGATGCCTGATCTTCAAGACTGAGATTACCAAAACATTACAGCACTGAGCAGTATCAACACATTGACTCCAACAGCTGTTTTGCTGGCAGACTCCAGGGAGATCTCTTATCATTATCTCCTAATGAGATATTAATGGCAACCTCAGAGAAAACTGCTTGCTCTTTCTCAGAGAGGAATTATCAGTAAATGCCAAACTCCATTTATGGTAGTGTGCAGGATGGCAATGCTGGTGTCAAGGAAAACATTCCCCAGCTCCTCTGCAAGTGGGAAGACGCTCCTGAGTTGTGTCTTTCCTTCAATAGGAAAAACTGAACATTTAAAGTCCAATACTCAGTCAACAGAAAACTGAAACCAAGACAGTGGGCTTTGATGATACTTTTACATAAGGAATAATAAGACAAAATTTTATTTTTGCCTGCTTAAATTAGAAAAAGCATTGATCCTGTGTGAAAGGATACTGAGAGCTACTTATACAGTAATGCTACAAGTTCAGTTTGTCACATAATATAGAACAAATGAAGTGGACTAATTCTAACAGAAGGGACCAAGTCATAAAGCCCAGTCCTCTCAAAAGCACACAAAGCTCTTCTTTCTTGTGTCTGTTAAAAAGCTCTTAGTTATTTTCTGAGAAAAAAAGTCTTTGTTCAAGGTTACTGTTCTTAGAATTTATAGTATCTGTATCTGAGCTCTTTAGAAAAATCAGTGTTTCTCAGAGCAGTGTGAAACCTTACCACCTAGGTTCAGTTTCTCCCAGGCATTGTATATGTGTATATTGAGGCCTACTTGCCGGATAAAAATCAATAACAATGCAGGTTAGATGTGCAGGTGGCAAAAGAAAAAAAGACTGCATGAAAGAATAAACAGAGAACCACAGATGCCTGTTGCTGGCTGATTTCTTCAGGACTCCTAAACTTACAATACATCTCTCAGATATTGATCCTTTTTCCTTGGTATCAAAGAGATGAACAATCCCACTGAAGTTTGCAGGAGCTGACAGATGCTATGAAAGGCTTTTCACAAGAGCACTGATAAAGTTCCTTGCCTGTTTCTTCAGCTGCAAGATCATGTTGCTTCACTGTTGAAAGAAACAAAACAGCAAAGACACACTCAAGAATTCTTTTAAGGTGAAATAAGTATTCAGGCTGAACTTGCCTTCCAGATGCAGAGAATCACATTGTTTTTGTATGAAAAGCAGGTTCTGTATTGGACAGGTTTGCAGAAAATAAGCATCATTTTTGTCAATAATTCTGAAGCTCTTACAAGCCTAATGTTATAATCAGTCTTTTGATGGTGGCATGTAACAGTTACATTGAGCTAGAATGAAAATTAATTCTTCAAGATTTTCAGCACCCCAGAACCCAAGGAAGAATCTAGGAGCATTTTTGACAAATTAGACCTGAACAAGTAGGATAGAAGTGAGTAGGCATTGTTAAGAATGCCTTGTCAAGGTAAATATATCTGTTTACTCTGGTAACACCAATGAGAATCTTCTCTCTATTAGACAAGTCAAATTAATTCAAAACTGTTTTACGTACTGAGTCTGTATCAAGCTTAGTATAAACAGACAATCTAAAAAGAGTAAGGAAAATTTATATATCATGGAAAGATTTTGAATTCTCCCTTTTTTCCTTTCCCATATTAAGGTTATTGGAGTAATTATTTTCCTCATCAGTATAAAAGGAAAAAGATCTTCACAAAATAATTCCATGTCTTTATGCATCTAAATCCTCAAGTTGGATTACTTGGGACTTGAGCCAATAGAAGAATTAAAGGAGTCAATAGGAGGGTTAAATGATACTTTGATATCCAGGTAGTGTTTTCCCCTCAGATGACAGGCTGTTCATAACGAGCTACAGGACTTCCATACAGCCTTTTTGCTAAAGCCACTGCTGACTGCATGAAAAGGATACAAGAAGACCACAAAAAGTTTTTTAATCCATTTTGCTAACCAGTTATATAATCCTTGGTTGTTGTATACTAGTGATATTATCCAAAGCGATACTAGTTTAGCACTCTGAACAACACTAATCTCTTCCAAGACTTGTTTCTCAGCAGAGAGCTGAGCTTGTTCCAGCAGGGAGCCCTTTAGCTGTATCTGTCCTGCCTTTCCCAACACACTGACTCAGAGGCTTGTGGCTCTGGTTTGTCTCAGCTGCAGATCCCAAGGCAGATACAGATGTCAGCACTGGCACTGCAGCCTGGCCAGGGAGCCGGCTGCGGGGCAGGGGGAAGGTCTGCAGCACTGTACCCTCTCAAGAACTGCTGTACTGCACCCTCTCGAGGACAGCAGCACTGCACCCTCTGAAGGTCTGCAGCATTGCACCCTCTCCAAGTCAAGCCTCTGTGGGGCTGCCAGCCCTTGCATCCACCCAGTAAAGCGCTGCCAGGGTTGTGTGGTCACACAGATCCAAGGGTAGGCTCATCTGGTCTCAGCAGCAGGAAAAAAGGCTAAAAGCTTTTCCTCTCTTCCCCACTGAATTAATTGTTGGTATGTGAAGTACTTCCTCCACAAAGAGAGTATACTATGTAAATGGCTGAAAGGCTGAAGCCTAATGTGGGCAAAAGATGCATTTTATTATCTGAGGTTGGCAGACGTGTATTTACAGATCAATCAACTCATTTTCCTGGGCAGAGAGACAAATCAAATCCCTAGAGCTTCATACCACAGGAAATGCTTTGGAATGTATTCCAAGTGGTCCTTTATAAAATAACAATGCAGTTTTGAGCCAGCAGCTACTCATCAAAGTATTGATCCTTTCCTGGCATAACAACATCTTGTTTAGATGATGACATAATATTTCCAGGAGAGCCAAGGGCACCTCAGCCCCTCTACAGACATGCTTGAGCACACTGAAAACAGCAATGAGATGCAGTGCTGATGAATAGCTCTTTGCCTTCAAGAAAGGAGAACTTGAATGCCAACAAGGATTTATTAACATATATGTTTGTTTCCCATTTTGGGATGAGTGAAAACAAAAGTACAAGCTTCAACCTTATAAATACAACAGAAAATGTCCAAAGCTAAGTTAGATACTGAAAGGTTACATAACAACAAGGGTGTTAGGAAAAACATCATGGCCAAATTCAAAGCCTACTAAAGGCAGTTTTATCCAAGATTCATCATTTCTAAAAACTAGATGAAAACTGACCAGTATTTCTCTGCCATAATAATTTTCTCATTAATTTTACTGGTTTTCAGCATACTGCCAACTATTAGTAATGAAATAAAGTGGAAATTTTCTTCTATTGTGCAGTGTGAAAGAGAGAAAATTGGGATACTATAAAAAATGCATGTAGCTGCTGCTGTGGTGATTTATTCTTTTGCTGTTCCCATACATTCACACTTCAACTGGGTAATTATTTAAGACCTATCAAGAAATTGCCTGTTACTTTTTCCAAAGGAAAAGGTTACAAGACAGACCCCCTCCCATAAGCCATGTTAAAGAAGGTGCCAACTCTCCTGACTTCTCAGTGAAGAGAGACAGAGCAAATTTCCAGACAGAAGTTTAGATTTTAGTTAGACTAAACCTATGCAGAGCCATGTGGCCTCCTTCCTTCACAACACAAACACAGGAAAGCTCATTTTGAGACTTTAAATGAATTTAAATTTGGCAATGTAAATAAATTTGTTCCATTAAATTTCCTTTTGCCAGTAAGACGAAAAGTCCACTATACTTGGTGATACTCTAACAAAACCCCATTTTAATTTGATTTCTAAATAAGAGTAAGCATCTGTGTCTAATATGCATTCATATATGTACATATGCCATATCTAAAACAATATAATGCTGTTGAGAGTTTAATACGTCCAAAGAGAGTTGGATAATACCAAGAAATTAAAAACAGAATAGCTTTGAGAGCAATTTATAGGTTGTGCAGCCCAAGGGATGGTTATGATCATCTCCTCTGATTTTCTGCACAAAGAACATAGCTTTTTCACACAGTAAAAACCTCAGTCAGGGCTGATGAATTATAGCTAAAACATAGCAAAGTTTTCAGCAATATAACTGAAACTAATAACACTTTCTCTAGCATTACTTTCCAGCAACTAATTCATGCTATGGCTCTGCTACATTCTGGAGTAGTGATTGCCATTAGCATTACTTGAAACTTTTAATTTTTTGCCACAAGTGATTTTGAATTTTTAGAGCATTAGTAAAAATGTTGGCTAGCATTGACTGAGAACTGGTACAAACAGAAGAGCATCACATAGAGATTTATATAAGTCATAGACAACAAAGATGGTATGGTATGGGACCAGACAGATAGTAATAATAATTATAGTGTTATTAATATGGGAACAAGAATACAGTATGACATGAGCTTTTTTTTTTTTTTTTTTTTTTAGGGTTTGTAAAAGAATAGACAAAGCTTTGTCTGGTAGAAATCTCTCTGTTTTTCCCTCGGCTACATTAATTAGTCCAGTGTAAGACACAATCTCCTTAAGCAAGTCTTTCCCCTCAAAACCAAGGAAAAAACACAGAAGTTTTCAAACTTCATTAGTATTTCAATATTGTTCCTGTTCTACAGTCTGTGGCTGAGTTTCAGTGTTGAAGAGATCTTGGAAAAATTACACATTTAATGTATTTATTTCCTCTGGTTACTTGTGAAATCTCATTTTAATGACCATGCATACTAGAATTATTACCATTATACTTCAAGATTTCAGTAGAAGAGATTAAACCTTTGAGCTCTTTTGATTTAAAATGGCTTTAACTTCTGAGAGCTTTCTGTGATTACCTTATCATTTTCTCTTCAAAACTTAGGGACTCTCTGGTGGTTTTACATCAGTATTTTCTGTTCATTTCTTGCACTAAGATTGCCAGTCCTGAAACAACTGTCAAGACCATTCAAGCAAAATTGCAAGTTTGCATTTCAAGGTTTAGAAGCTAAGCTGTTCTTTTATTACTTTACAACATGATGCTGTTAGCGTAAAAACACATAATCACAGAATGATTATATGCAGGTGCTTTTATTGAAGGACCCTGGGAGCAAGGGTCAGTCAGACCCAAATCAAGCTCCGCCATGGGTTCGAAAAATGGTTACATTTATACTTGTTCCTTACATAACCATCATATAATCATCAGTTAATCATTAATTCAACATTGTTCTATTGGATATATTGTTTTCACTCAAGCATGAGTTTCAGATTCGAGACTGTTTCTATTGCAGATATTGTTTTTACCCAAGCATAAGTTTCAGCCCCCCTTTCCTACTACCCTTCTAACATTTCTCATTATTGTTGCAATTGAATTATTATTCTCACTTATATTTACTAAGCAATCATTTAATTAATCTTGTCATAAGCAATCATTACAAAAAACACACAGGTGCGGTTCTCATGACTACACTTCTACCTAACAAAGACAACACCTAAGGCCTACCCTTAAGGCCTACAAGGCCTATCGTTCCCACAACCTACTAAACTACTACAACCCCAGAATCATTTTGACCCCTATGCTATCAATGCTACATGCTGCGTTATACCAGAAAGTGGTGATAGCAAAATACTTAAATCTTGCTTTTTAGTCTGAATTTTCTTTGTTTTCACTTAGCTGAAAACCATCTACTATTCCTACCCACTTCTCAAAAGTAACAAGATCTAAAAAGAACAAAATTGCAGGTTTTGATTTTTCTTTCCCATTCCCCCAACAGTATTAAATATGGGAAGACATTTATCATCTTCAGCTAAAGACTACTTTGTAAATCCAACTCACTAACAGAATATACCTCTTGGATAAGGAGCAGCAACACCTAAAGAAAAATGAATAAAAATATTTGTTACCTTTATCATATATTTTCACCCAAACATCTGTAGCTACTCCCATTTTCCTTGCTGTATAATTTTGTTTATGTCTCTTTCACTAAGCTCTCAACCTCTCTGTCACTAAATCCTAAGCCTTGACAACACTCTCACCTGTAAAATGGGCAGCTCAGCCAACAGCATTAGCCCAGGAGCACTCATCAAGTCTTTTCTACTGGAAGTCATGCTGGAAATGCTCTGTTACGAGGACTCCAGCTGCATTATCTTCATTACACTCAGCTCATGTTTACATTTGCTCTCTAACAAAAGCATACACAAACCACAGAACAAGCAATAAATATTCAATAACGGACAGTTCCTGAGACCTGATACAGACTTACCTCTTAAGTAGCAAATTCCATTCCTCTTTCAGAAGAAGAAAACAGGGCTTTGATACAACTCACTTGACTTGCATAATAGCTATAATGTATTACACTGAAGATACTCCTGGAAATTATATCTATGCAACACACTGTAAGGCCAGCTGTAATTTTTTTATCTGGTATTTTTCATTCACCTTACACTACCTGAACTTAATTTACCACTAATCCTTTTTTACAGAAATTGTATTAATAGGATTTTAATGCTGAAATATGTGGAACACTAAGAAGGGAATAAGATTCTTTTCAGTTCAAGCATACATTTCAACTGCTACGCAGAGAAACCCTGAAATGGGATTAAATAGCAAACAGTGAAACTTAATTACCTTCTAATACACATTTGGATCAGAGAGAAACTAACTGAGAGATAAACAGGGTCAAATAGCGTGGTAAAGGCTTTGCTATCTTCAAGAAACACCAACAAAAACTAATCCCTCCCACAGACACAACTGACATGAAAAATTTACTAACAGGGCTTTGAGACATGAAAAGAGATGTCAGTGGTAGGCTTAGATACAGAGATCCAAGAAAAAAAATACCATAGAAGCGCTGGTGATAAAGTTGGATAGTCAAAGACAAGACTAGAGAAAAAAAGATCCCCAAGCCCCAAAACCCAAATCCTGCAGTAGTCAGTCATGAATATTGTGAGAAAACAAATGTGTGCTCTCAAAATAAATAGTAGATGTCAATTAACACACAGCTTGATGCATTCTAACACCCAAAAACATCTGCTGAAGATAATCCATTGAAATTTCTGTGTATCATCATGTCTCCACTCAGATACATGGGAGGAGTTAAAGGTTTACTTCTAAAGAGCTTTTTTTGACCAAAAAAAGGAAGGGGCCAAGGATTGATGCTACTGGCATGACAAATGCAATGTCTCCATGCTGAATACATCTTCTGGGAACCATGGACCAAACACAAAAAGACTGTTGAGAGAATGAACTAAAAGAATCAAGAAGTAAATAATTCTGATAAATATTTCTGTCTGTGTCTGGTGATTTTCCTGAAATTTGATATTTAGTTGTCTGTTGGAAGAAAAATGACCAAAACAGAATGGTTGAACCAAAGCACCTAAGCTTGCTGTTGAATTCCTTCTTAGAGTTGCAAGACACTTTGTTTCAGGTACTTTCTCAAAAAAATTCAACAATACAAACTATGAAAAGAAGAAAAGAAGTGAGGCACATAGTAAGATGAGTATGGCTGTTTTACACAGAAACCTAAGGGATTTGAGAGCCCTGCTCACTCTCATATTACATGCTCAAATCTAGTTTTGCACTTAAGTACATTACAGATGATTCTTATGGGAAAGAAAATAAACCAATTTGAAGACTGAGAAAAGCTCCAGACATACATCTTTTACATTGTCCTGCTACATGCCCAGTTTTTAGACTAAAGCAATAGCATTGCTATTTGTTATGATTTACCATTAAGAAAAGAAAGGAGGTTCTGTGTCTGTTCCAAGGAGCTGCCTACTCTGATCTTAGAGAAATGGTATTGCCTATTTCCTCATGAAGTCACAGTACTAAGCAGGTCTCCTGGCATCTCTAAAGCTCTCCCAATATCTCAAGACCTTTTAACTTCAAGAAACATAAACTAATGCTCCAATGGTTTTGCTTTTCACCTTGTTCTGATAGTAAGTTGAATGTGAAATTCAGGAACTGATAGGAACTATATAATTTAAAGAAAATAAGTTTCTCTCAACAATGAACAGAAGAGAATTATCATGCCTCAGAGCCAAATACACACTGATTTATTACTCTGGGCTTGAAGTTCTGTTATGCTGCAATGCTATGTTTAAACACTCGCTGTATGTAGAGGAGGCACAATTAGGTGGAATTTCAAAGAACTAGAAATATGTTTGAAAGAGGACCTGTTGCTTTGGCTAACTTCTCTGTCTTCTACCCAGTACACCTCAGGTCTAAAACTGGCAGCAGCCCTTCACAGTAGCAGAGGAGGCCACTTGCAGTTCTGGATACAAATGTAGCCCCATTTGCAAGTCAAATTTATTAATGGACAATCCATGCAACAGCCAGCTGTTTCCAGCACAAAATTCGGAACCACATTAAAAATGTAGGCACAAGGTAACATATACTTAATATAATGAAATATTAATAATACAGTTAACCTTGTACTGACTTGATTACGTAACTCAGCAAAACCTCCACTGCTAAAATGAACCAGAAGTTCCACATGGCTGCATCAGACTGACACAAAAATTAATTAGTGTCACTTCAGGACTCAGGTCAACTGCCATAAGAATGACAGATGGCTTGGGCTATCTAGACTGAATCTAACTGTAGGGTTACACTATGTGTGTTATAGAAAAGCAGGACTGGAAGGCCCAGAGTAAGCCTCTTCCCTAGGCCCAGAGGTGACCCTGGAAGCATATCCAGGTCACCAGGGATGGGCTGAGAGAGAGAATTATGGGTTTGTGGCCTTCTGGACCTATTGTGTGTGAAGATTGTACTTTGTGACTTTATAGGTGTCCTGGGTTATTGTTTACCTTTTACCTGGGTATTGTTTACCTTTTACCATAATAGGTAAAAGCTGTGAAATAATTCAGGTGATTGGGGGACACTGTGGTGAACATCTTTCCTGTTTATATGATGACACATCCTGTCTGGGTGATGGTATTTAAGGTATTTTTCACTGCATCAGTCTTAGAGTAGTCTGTAGTAGTCTTAGGGTAGTCTAGCAAGTAGTCTGTTAGTGTAGTCTGTAGCAGTCTTAGTCTTTGCCTGTATAATAAAGGACTTTGCACACCTCCATCTCATCTGGGAAGTCCATGCCCATGCGTCAATTAATGCACCTAACTATGTTTCCCTTTGATAAATATCAACAATGAACAAATAACTGAAACACAATTTTAACATCCATATTAATGGAATGTATGTTTTATGGATTTATCACTTTTTTGACTGTCACAAGTGAAATACCTCATTTTTGTACTCTAGCAGCAACAAGTATAATTTAAATTTATCTAGCTACGACCAAGCAAAGTTCCAGTCATGACTTTGCAGGTTTCATTTCACTTTAGCTAACAGACATAGATCATATTACATTTATTTTTCTTGTGTATTCCATTAATCCTGATGATACCCTATCGCCTGCGTGGGGACTGTCCCGGGGGACAGAGTCGGGCAGCATGTCCCAGAAGCGTGCCTCGGGGAGCCGCTCTGGTGGTGCTGCTTAAGCTCCTGCTGCAGCACTCTGCTACCCTGCCGGTGGGCACAGTAATGCAAGCCCCAGCAGGTCCAGGGGTAAAGAAAGAAGGGAGGGATCTTCTGTGTGGGTATCTGAGGAGTTTATTAAAGGGTTCCTTGCTCGAATGGGTCCAGGGACAGAAGATCCAGAGCACAGGAGAGCACAGACTTTTATATGGCAACAAACAACCAATCAGATGAGGGTCCAGGGGAGGAGAGAAGGCGGCACAAGCTTACACAGTCCAATGAGGGGAGGGAAGGGGAGGAGAGAGAGAACCACAACCAATGGGGTATCGAGTAATATAGAAGCTTCTAGACGTGAATACATATGTATAAGGGGTGGAGAACAAATAGTCCAATTGGGGGGCACAATTTAAATAGCAAGAACACATCAATCACGTGGAAGAAACTATTATCCTCCAGAGGGAAGGGGAGGATTTTTCAAACCCAAAAAAACCCTCCACCATGGCCCCTTAGATCCTTTGGGACCTTCCGAGCCTTCCTGGGCCTCAGTGGTAGCCTCAACGGCCACCATAGTACTCAAGATCCAGAATCTGTAAGACAAATTCTACTTAAAGGACACAAATGGAGAAGGTGATACTACCTACAACATATATATCTATAAATGGCATTGAAATTACAGCTTTCACATGTGAATGGTGATCTAGCAAGATCTGTGAAACATTTCATTTTTGTCAGTTCTTAGAAGACAACAGCTAAAGTGAATCCCAAAGCAGAAAGAAAACTCTTTTTTTGCTTTTTAATTCTTAAGAAATAACTTAGACATTAAATACATACTAAAGAACAAACGTTGCACTGCAGATCAGGTCTTGCACTATATGCCAGGTTTTTGGCTTAACTGTGGCAGGATATTCCCTGAACAATCGTTGAAATGTTAAGCTATATGCTGAATTGCATTGAGATGCAGCAAAAAATCCTGTAACTCAGCACTGTTTTCTCAGGATCCATACCCCAAAGAATAACATTAAACCATATTTATTTTCTTGGCAGAAGTGATGTATCCTTGGATCAGAATTGCTGGGAAACCTACAGATACAAAAAAACCCCCTCAGTCTTGTACCATCTAAAAGCCATAAATGAAGTGGGTACAATGATTGGAGAACTTTCAAACAAATGAAGCTTAAAGCCCCTCCGCTCCTCCTCCACCCTCACTAACTGGGTTGATAATTGGAAATAATTGTAAAAAGTTAAAGTAGAAAAAATGTGATGGATTTTGTTATAGACCGATGCTCGCTGGTCTTCAGTTAATGTCTCCATCCATTTACAAGGCGAGTTTTGCACTTCTGAGGAGTACTCTGAGGAATTGCTCTGTACGGTTCAATCAAAAAGGATTAAAGTCTGAAAACGTCACACTCGGAATGCCGCGAAGGGATACGTGAGTTACAGGAGTACTTCGGGCAGGGAACCCCGCGGGAACCTCCGTGACGGGGCCGGGCCGGGCCGGGCCCGCCACCATCAGCGGCCACTCCCGCCCACCCCCAGCAGCCCCGCGCTGCGATTGGCCCCGCCGGACCCACCCGGCAGCAATCTCACTTCTGGTTGGCTCAAACTTCTGGGCCGCCTCGAGGGACGAATGAGGCGCGGCGTTGTTTTCCTGTCCCAAAATGGCGGCGCTCAGTGCTGCTTCTGTGGAAGGCAATGGCGGGGAGTGAAGCCTGAGGGAGCGGGCCGGGGCCGTGAGCGCGGACGGGGATGAGGTGACGCCGCCATGGCGAGCGACGGGGGCAGGAAGCAGTTCTGGAAGCGGAGCGGCTCGAAGGTGCCGGGCAGGTGAGAGCGGCCGCGGAAGGTCGGTGTCGCTGGCCCCTGGACGGTGCCGGGCCAGGGGGGCGGCTCTGCCCGTCCTGCTTCGCTGTGAGCCCAGCACCGCGCTCCGGCCCCCCCGGGCGCCCAGCACAACGGGACCTCGCGGGTCCTGGGAGGCTCCGCTGCAGGGACCATGTCCGCTCGATCACTGCTCGGTCCCGGGTCTCTTGTTAGCTCGGTGCTCGGAGCCTTCCAGTACTGGGCACCCCCAGTTGTCTGGTGGACATCGCTGGTGGTCAGTGTTATAAATAAAAGCGGGAAATTCGTACTCAAATATGTAATATTATGTAATATCTAAATATATAGTAAAAAAGGTTTAGTTGTAACCAGTTTTAGAACAGAGCTTGCCCAAGAAAAGAATTGTGGCCTCGCCCAGGGAACTGATTTACATCCCAAAGACAGCACTACAGAGAACGGCGGCACATCGAGAAAGCATTCAGCCGACTCCTGATATCCACATTTTCCAAGGAGAATTTCCTGGCAGAGCTGATGACAGAACTGATCGACCATCTCTGAAAATCCCCTCCCGGCTCAGGTGTTAACGACCAGATCAGACCAGGATAAGGAACATCATGAGCCATCAGATAACATCCTCTGGTGATGAAAAATCAATCAAACACAGGATGCGTTTTTTCCACCTCAGTTTCATGAATAGCATGCTTCATGAATATGCTGACAGAAACAATACCCAAAATCCAGACTTTATGGTCAAAACTGTATATAAACCAGCTGTTAGAAGCAGTCGGGGTGAACAGAGGGAGGTCTGATGCGATAGAGGTCAAACCTGTGTTCACCCAGTGCCAACCCCGGGCTTAGTACTGTCTCCCTTTTAGATCGTGGCATTGCGTGTTCGAACTCTCGGACACGAAATAAATTTTATACTTGTTTTACTATAAATTAGGCGTACTTATTTATTGCAGTCAGTAAGCGTTGGTTGTAACTTGTATCAGAAAAGTTGTTAAATAATTATCTGAATGTGCGTTCCCAGCCTGACATTGTGGTTAAAGGAGTTAACGTGATCTTGGGAGTGTATACGCCGGGAAATTTTGAATGGGAGAATGTGTTTGTAGCTCTCAGCAGTGCCAAGTTAGGATGTTTTGAAACTTGATACAAGTTATGATCTCGTTGAAATACTTTGCAGGAAACTGCATTTTCTAGGCATAGAGACATGTTTTAGTTTCTGCCACGTATTCCAAAATATTGTCAATTTCTCAACTTTCTTCCTGAAGACTGAAGAGCAGACCAGTCGCTCTATTAGTGCAAGAAGTTACAGGCACATTCTTCCCGTCAAGATTTTCCAAGGAATAGATCCCCAAAGTCACGATAACTCTTTTGACTGTTACATCAGGCTGTGAATACATGTTCAGATTATTATTTAACAATAACATTTTCTGGTCTCATCCCTAAATTGTTCTCACAGTACAGTTTTCTATATTCTTTTTGTACGAATGATGTGTACTTGTGATTCTCAGAGAACAGTAACTCTGTGTTTTATACCCTTTACAGGAATTCAGCAACATAGTCCTCTCATCATTTACCTTCTCACATTTTCAGTTACCTGCGGGGAAAATGATGGGACATCACGCCAGATCAATGTGATGAAAGTGAAGCCGTTTTATTTCAGGCAGCAAGCATACTTATATCCTACAGTGTGCTAAAAATAAAGCTACGTGATAAGTTTTTCTTCTGCAGTTCACACAGTGTTTTCTCATACAAAGCTTTCACATGGTATTTTCTTTACTCTAATTAGAGCACTAGGTTAGTATCAGAAGGCTACAATAACAGTTTCATCTGCCAAGTTTCTCCTCAGACACCTGGTGATTATTTACAGTTTTTGCATCTCCCTTTCTCACAGATGCCTTTTTGGGTGTGACCTTGCACCGAGGCCTATTTCTCATCTAAAGAGCCTGGATTGCTCACTTATGTCCGTGCAGACGAAGATAGTTATTCCCAACAGTTACCCATAAGCACTAACTGGGAGTGGTTTTGTTTCTTTAGTTACAAACTAACTTTTTCAGTCCAGCTGTTGTCCTTCTTCTAAAACGTTTTCTTTGTAACTTTGCGGAATCTCTTGAGGGTAAAACACTTCTGGCCCTCCTCTCTTGCACAGCGTCTATAAATAGTTGCAGTTAATTTGCAGGCAACTGCAGGCTTGTGGAAAAACAAGGACACTGAGGAGAATGTGCTTTTGATTTTTATTTAAATTTTTCATGGAATGGAGAGGATTGTTGTTGCTTTCTGTTTGAGTGGATTTCCATTGCAGTTATCCACAGAGTGGTGTAAGGAAAAGGCACCTTCTGTGTGTATGGAAATGGACAGTGACACCTGAGTGTAGAGCAGGAAACTTGCCTGTGGAGAGGATGGTTCTGTGGAAAGGCTGGTGGGGAATTTATTTCCATGGAATCACATAAAAATCGTTAAGATTAGGGCTAATTTCACTGGTGTTAATGCTGCACCTGTTGCAAAAGTCTAAGCCTCTCTTAAAATCTGTTTTGACTGCAGTCTTTTTGGCTTGGTTCTATCTCAGGCTTACGTAGGTTGGACTTACTTATCCTTATGGTCTGGAGATTTTTTTTTGTATATCAGGAGGGCATGTTTGTTTTGTGTGGTTTTTATTACAGATTTGGGTAGATGTTAATGTTGCATATGATTTATTTCTCTTACAGTTAGAGAGTTCTGTAGTAATA
This sequence comes from Eopsaltria australis, assembly GCA_034509425.1. NCBI lineage: Eukaryota > Metazoa > Chordata > Aves > Passeriformes > Petroicidae > Eopsaltria > Eopsaltria australis. The sequence goes on along the minus strand of JAVTVJ010010901.1, from coordinate 110,551 downwards.
ACTTCTATTATAAAGCCACATGTAAGTCTTGATTAAAAAATAATTTTATACCTGATAACTGGGAGGTAATGAACCAGGTTTGTCTGTCACCTTCTGCATTTTTCTGTGGCTTTGTCATCCTTGTACTTTAGTAGTGGTTAAGGATTGTCTGGTTGGATTTTGGGTGACAAGGGTGCATAGAAGATTAAATCTTTATAGATATTTCTTTGAGAATTTTTATTTTTTTGCAAGAGACGAAGAAATTATAAATCCGAGAAGAGAATTTTTGTAGATTCTTACTGCAGAGTTAACTTATTTTTTGTTTTAATTCCTGGTTAGAAAAATAAAATAGCCTAAAATAGCCTTATCTTAGGTCTCACAAAGAGTTCCTGTTTAGCAAATCTATGATTTTTATTAAATTACTTCTTAGTATGCACATCAATTGCAGCTTCAATTTTTACTGGTATGTGGAACTCTTTGAAACAGAGAACTATTGGAACATTTCAGTTCTGTTTATTATTGACTATTTAATACACAGAAACTCTCCAAATATTTATTATTTTTGTGATAGCTCTCTTTCTTTTCCTTTAGTATTCAACATGTGTATGGAGCTCAGCATCCACCTTTTGATCCATTATTGCATGGAACGTAAGTTAACCTAATATTTAAATATTCCAGATCTTTTGTGTCTCCCCTGTCTTCTCTTTTTTTCCCCTTCTGTTTGCTATAAAGTTTATTGTTAATCTTCCTTTTTCAGTTTTTGTCATAATCTTGATTTCTCTGTATTGACTTCTCCTTTGTGACTTCCTGATGGTTACCATATTTGCGGGAACAAATCAGCTCTTTCAGATCTCAACTAACATAGATTGCCAAGTGTTATTATTTATTTGTAATGCCTTATGCATGGGAAATTGTGGTAAAGTAAAAAAAAAGTGTTACAAAGACAAGTATTTGGTTGGAAGGACGTCATGCTTCTGCTTGATTTTTTCAAGGGCTGGTTTAAGATAGTACAGGAAGTAAACATTCTAGTTAATTTTCAGATGATACAGAGTTGGAGGCAGTTGAAATGTGTGATTCTAAGGGCTGAATTAAAAGAAATTAGGTAAATTGGTTCAAAATATGGAGGTACAGAGACCCATTAACAAAAACTGGAAGTTTATTGCTTGATGTGACAGAACTAGAGAAAGACCTTGCTGTTTTAGACAGCGATGACAAGTCAGGTGAAAGTGTTAAGTGTTGTAGCACCTGTTAGGGAAGATACTCCCTGTAGGATATAACAGAAATGTTGTAAATGACATATGAGAACTAGGTAAGAACTTTTTCTGCCTTGTCTTAACAGAAAAATGAAAAACTAGCCCAGGTAGAGAGACAGGGAGGTCAGAAACAAACTCGAGAACCATCTTGATGCAATTCTGTGCAAGATGACCCTGCTTGAGTAGGGAGATTGGGCCAGATGACCCTCTGTGGGCCCTTCCCATCTTACCCATTCTGTGAAAGCACAATTAAATTAATGGCAGTAACTTATTTATTTTTTGGGAACAGACTAAGAAACCCTCTCAACTTTATACCTTATTCAGCTCACCTCTGAAGGGAGACATGATTGCTCTGCATTACTCAAAGTGAGAATGAGTGCCAGGCTAGGGAGGGATACTTGGTTCATATCTCACACTGCATGTTGGCAGAGGGGCAAAAGGTTGGGAGCTGATCAGGGTCCACTTAGACTTGTAACAAGAAGAAATATCTTTCCTCTGAGAAGAGCAAAGTTCTCAAGGAAAGCCATGCTGGCATACCTGGATGGGGAGGAATGATAGATTTAATGAGTTTTAAGGTGAGACTTGATTTGTTTATGACGGTGATTGTGTTGTGTGATTGCTTATGATGACTTAGGAGTAGACTATGACTTGATTGCAGCTCCTGTGATGTTATGCAGCAATTGCATTGAAAGGGCTGAAATCTGCAGAAACGGATGAAGCAAGAGCAGTGCAGTGTGCCCTGTCTATTTTATAAGCTATTCTAGTAGTAATCCGTTCATGTAACTTTGGGGTTGGTCATTTTTTTGTTTGGGTTTTTTTTTTTTTTCTTAAGAAAAGGGAAGGAAGTATTTGTTCAGCTTCTATTCAAAGCAACAAAGTATCAGTTTTTATAGCCCTTGTTCTCAGACTTCTTCAGCTGTATGTTACCATGGGTGGATGTAGTGGTAACATGAGTGGAGAGAGATAAATATTTATTACCTATGTAGTGTCAACTATGAATTTTTGGGGTTTGGTCCTACCCATAGTGTTTTGCTTCCTTTACTAGTTTTCTAAATATTGTTCATTTGGTTTTGAACAGATTGATTAAACCAGGTTCAAAGCCACCTACAACTCCAGTGAAACTGAGGAAAGTCAGCACCTTCCAAGAATTTGAAAGTAACACAAGTGATGCTTGGGATCTTGGAGATGATGATGATGAACTCTTAGCAATAGCTGCTGAAAACTTAAATACAGGAGTGGTCATGGAAACAGCTCACAAAGTAATTCAGAATCACAGCAAGCTACAAGAACAGCATAAATTTCAGGAAGAACATCTATGGGAAGAAAAACAAGAGGAATTTGCACAGCTGACTTCAGTTGCATGTGGTGATAATAGGCTTGTTAAATCAGTCAGCGAAGGTCATACATCAAGTTCATTAGGTATGTTGAAAAGTGAAAAAGATGTTGGAAGTTAAAGGATGAGAGCTACAGTATTTGCCTCTGTAAGACAGTAAACCCTTCCCAGCCCTTTATTAATATCGTAGGAAAATACTGTTTATCACTAGTGATTTATTTGAGAGGAAGACTGCATGCCTTACTGAACTGTAATGCATGTGTGTGAGGGAAGAATAATTAAACTTCCTTTGTTTTCACCCTTTAAAATCTCCAGTTTCGGAAGGAAGTTCCACTATTGACTGTATTTTATTGGTTAAATGCACCAAGATGTATGCAATTAATAAAAACACTACTATTGTGAAAAATGGTTATTAAAATAGGACTGAATAAAATATGTTGAAAAGATGCAGAAAATCATGCAGGTGGATTGGGAGATTCACCCTCATGTGATCTGTTCCGTGGTTTGTGTATAAGCTTTGAGTTGCAATAATTTCAAGATTTCTCAGTGGTTGGTTTTTTGTTTGTTTTTTTAAAAGAATGTAAAGGACAATGAAAACAGTTTTTAGTAGCACAGAGATTTTAGAAATCCATTAACCTTGCTATTAATATGGTCTCTAATTGATGTATTTTAATTGTGGAATACTGCTTCAAAGATAAATGCTCTTTCTGCTAAATCCAAGTAATTTGAAGTCTAAACTGCTGCTATACTTGAGTTTGCATTTTTCAAAAGCAGAGTTCTATTTTTAATTTACAAATTAAATTCAACTGATTAGTAGCCTTCTCACTAGCTGAGGCTAACTGCTGTGCTTCTTTTTCCCTTCAGAAAATGCTAGTGAAAATTCTTCCATGCAGAGATCACAGTCATTTCCACAAACTTCCATACCTCCCTTGACAAGTGGAATGGCAGACTACAGCACCTCGTTTACTCCTGCATTAACTGAGAGAGAAGCGTCTCAACTGGACAAATTTAAGCAGCTACTTGCTGGCCCAAATACAGATCTTGGTGAGTGTTTCTGATAGGACCTATGAATTACATCTGAATTATTTTTAAACTATAGAATTTTCTTGTTTGATGTACTGTCCTGCTGATGCCTTATGAAAGGCTGACCTGAAAGAGAAGCTGGACAGAGTTAAAAGAATAAAAGAAGTATTTATTAAAACAAAGTACACTTTGGGCCATGCAGGAGTCTCGCAGAGACTACACCCAACATGAACACCTAGCACATGCTTTTTGGACAGATATACCTTCGGTCCATCTGCATATCAGAAACCCATTGTCCAATTACAGCTTCGGGTCCTGAAGTCCCATCCCCAGTCTGTCCCCTTCTTCTCTTCGCTGCTGTCCATGGATGTTTACATTTTGGGCTTTTGGAGAAACAGTATGTCCTTGAAACTCAGGCTTAGAGAGAAATTGTTTCATCTAAATAACAGTAACAGAACACTAACTGACAATTAATGAAGTCTTAGAGTCATACACTAGAGCAGTCTTGATCTGGAAAATAAAAAGTTAAAACCTAAGGCATCATTCCCCTCTTTTAGAGGCTTGACAAAGTCTCTACCTTGTCGAGTCTCTATTCTAAATATCTATTATCTATTAATAATATACACTTAATAACAGTAAATATTTAACAACAGTAGATATAGAAGAATTATAACTATGATTACTATGAGCAGTTCTTTAAGCATTGAAGAAGCATTATTTAAATAATGTTCTCCTCTGCATCACTCTTTGCTTTCTCAGTTGTTTCAGGGGCAGAAGCTTTCTTAACTCTGGAGTAGTGAATCCAGGGTCCTTTGCCAGTGACTTTGACTGCAGTGAGGGTAGTCAGCAGGACTTGGAATGGTCCTTTCTACTTGGCTTGTAGAGGTTCATTGTCCCACCACTTGATATATACCCGGTCTCCAGGTTGGAACAGATGTGCAGGTGTGTCCAGTCCGATGGGTCTGGATAGCACGATGTAAATTCTGGAGCTTCTGCAAAGTGGAACCTAAAGCCATTAGATATCTCTGTAAATCAAGCTTCTCTTTTATATGAATTTCACCTGGAATGCGTGGAATCTGATATGGCCTACCATACAGTATTTCATAGGGACTGATGTTATCCCTCCGCCTTGGCTGTTTGCGGATTCTTAATAAAGTTATAGGCAAGGCCTGAACCCACGTCATGGATTTTTCTTGACAAATTTTGCTAATTTGTGTTTTGAGGGTTCCATTCATATGTTCAACTTTACCACTCGCTTGGGGTCTATAAAGGTGTATGCAGATCCCAAGTAATTTCCAAAATTCGACTGATTTCTTTAATTACTGTGGCAACAAAGTGTGGTTCCCTATCTGATGACATTCCCAGGGGAACCCTGAACCTGGAATTATATGATTGAGCAAAACTTTTACCACTTCTTTGGCTGTGTTAGTGCGACAGGGGTAAGCTTCCGGCCATCCACTAAAAGTGTCAACCAATACCAGTATGTACCGGTATCCCTCTCTACGTGGTAATTCAGCAAAATCTATTTGCCAGTAATCTCCAGGAAGATCCCCTGCTTTTGTTACTCCTAACACAACTCTTTTCCTTGTATCAGGATTGTTTTTGCAGCAGACTTCACATTTGCTTACTACTGTTTGTAAAATTTCAGTCATTCCTTTTCCTATTACTACCTTTTTAAGATGTTTTAGAAGGTTTTCAGTCCCAGAATGCGTGTTTTCATGTTCTCTCTGAGCTAGCTCTTGAAGAATCAGGGGTGGGACTCCAACTTGGTTTGTTGGTGTAACAGCCAACCCACCTTCTGTGATCTCAGCCTTGAGAGACTTAATAAGCTTCTGATCTGCTTGATCATACTTTGGGATGAACCCTGATAAGTTAATTTCTTTTTTGGGAATTACTGTGAGAATACCTTTTTCTGCAACTCTTTTTGCCGCTTTGTCAGCAAAGCAATTTCCCAACTCTGGAGTGGTTTTCCCTTTTTGGTGACCCCTGCAGTGCATGATAGCTACTTCTGTGGGTTTTCTAATGCTCTCTAAGAGGGCAAGTATTTGTTCAGCGTGTTTAATTTGATTACCTTGAGCGTTCAGCAGTCCTCTTTCTTTCCAGATGGCTCCATGGGCATGGACGACACTAAACGCATATTTAGAGTCAGTCCATATATTTACCTTTATTCCTTCACTCAGGTCCAGGGCCCTTGTCAGTGCAATCAGTTTGGCTTTCTGTGATGACACATCTGCTGGCAGAGCCTTCACCTCAATTACGTTTTCTTGAGTGGTCACTGCATAGCCTGTCATCCTTTTACCATTTCTTATAAAGCTGCTCCCGTCTGTAAAAAGCTCCCAATCAGGGTTGTCTAGGGGCACATCCTTCAGATCTGTTTGGCTGGAATAGACCTCTTCGATTGTCTGCAAACAATCATGCTCAGGGACATTGTCAGTTAACGTGGAAGACAGAAACATGGCAGGATTAACAACAGAAGTTGTTTTCAAGGTGACATCATCTTGTTCTAGTAGCAGTGATTGATATTTAAGCATCTGATTGCTGGACAGCCAATGTCCCCCCTTTTGCTCGAGCACAACTGCTACAGCATGGGGTACATACACTACAATGTGCCGTCCAAGGGTGAGTTTTCGGGCCTCTTGGATCAAGATGACAGTAGCTGCCACGGCTTTCAAACACCCCAGCCACCCCTGGGCAACATTGTCTAGCTGTTTGGAAAAGTAAGCCATAGCCCTTCGTCTCCAATTCATCTGTCAGTGTGGTCAAAAGGGTATACGGGTTTGCTACAAATGGATGTATGTCTTCAGTGATTCTGTTAATTGCTCTCAGATCTTGAACTAATCGATAGCTCTTATCATCTGCTTTCTTAATAGCAAGTATGTCGGGGTATTGAATCTGGACTCACATTGCACTAATAACCCATGTTGGAGGAATTTTTCAATTATAGGTGCCAATCCCTTACGGCTTTCTAATTTCAAAGGGTATTGTTTTTGCCTTACCGGTGTCGCTCCTGGTTTGAGAGTAATACTCACAGGCTCTGCTTGTTTGGATCTCCCTGGGATATCACTGGCTCATGCTATTGGATTGACAGCTTTTTCAACTTCAATGGGGATTTCACCACATTTGTCCTGTATGAAGACTGCAGCAACTTCAACAAATTTAGATTCAGGAATCACAACTTGTATTCCCTTTCCCTTTTTGAATTTAATTTCTGCTTCTAATTTCTCTAGCAAATCTCTCCCTAATAATGGTTTAGGGGAGTTAGGCATGTAAAGGAATTGATGAGTTACCCAGTGTTTGCCCAATTTGAATTTTAAAGGTTGGAAGAAAGGCCGTGTTTCGCTTGCCCCTGTCACCCCAACAACATGTACAGTGTTTTGACTCAGTTTCCCTTCCATGGTATTTAGTACAGAAAATGTTGCTCCAGTATCTACCAAAAATTCAATGTTATCCATCCCCAGCTTAGCTATAACCAATGGTTCTTCTGGGGAAGAAGCCTTCGGTTCCCATCATTCTGAGCGTGAGCCCGAGCCTTGTTCTATTGGGAGCTGGGGAACTGGCGACTTTTGTTTCAACACGGGACAATCATTTTTCCAATGTTCCCATTTTTTACAATAGGCACACTGATCTTTGTCTGTAGGGGAAGTTTTCTTGGATGACTTTTCTTGGATTGCCTTTTTGCTAGGTTGTCGTCTAACTCTTTCATTTGAGCCCGTCTCAATATACTCTCCAGGCTACTTTTAGCATTCTATGTCTCGTACCCCCTCTAACTTCTATAGCTTCCTTCTTATATCATCTGCAGCTTGACCCATAAACAAGAGGACTAGATGTGCTTTTCCATCAGTTGAATCAGGATCTAGATTTGTCTATTTGATAGCAGTCTCTCTCAACCTATTAAAAAAATCAGTGGGTGATTCGTCATAGTTTTGCTGTACTGTGTAAAGCTTTGACCAATTTAGAGCTTTAGGGACCCCATGTTTTAACCCATATACTATGAGATTTTGATACCGTTTTAATCTTGCCATCTGTTCTGGGATGTTTGGATCCCAGCCAGGGTCACTTAAAGGATATATTTCAGCAACCGTGCCTTGGACCGACCCATTTGCTATGCCTGATTCTAACGATGTTGTAATAGCTTTATTAACCATTTGCCTTTCAGTGGGATCAAGCAATGTGTCTAACATAGAGTTCAGATCAGTCCAGTCAGGGTTCTGTGTACTAATAGCTCTGTCCACTAGCTTGGCAACCTTATCTGGGTTTTCTTTATATTGTCCCACAGTGGTTTTCCTGTGCTCTAACTCAATAAGGGAGTACGGAAACTTTACATATATTGGCCCTTGGTTGCCAACTGCTTGCCGTAGTGGGGCTTATAGAACTGGTTCTTCTCTTTTTTCTTTTTTTGATCTGGTGCATTTTGCTATTGGACTGCGTTCTTGTATGGCTTTTCAGGCTATCCTTCCCTTCTTTCGCCTGCTCAGGGCAGCTAAGATTTCATCTTCCTCTTCAGAAGAGCTATCAGAGGGAGAGCTGTCCGATTGTGAATTGGTTGTGTTATATTTACCTGGATCAGTTCTAATCTTAGGAATCACAGCCCTAGATTTGCTGTGGCATAGAGAGCTTACGGCCAGCTTGCTTGCTTCGATGACGTCATCCCCAGAGCCAGCTCTTCAGCGCATGACGTTGCTATGGAAACTCACAGGTCTGAGAGCGGGAGGGTCTCAACTCTCCCTGTAGGAGGTCCCCTCTCTGCCCTCTCGGTAGAAAGCTCTGCCCCCCGGCCCCACCTCTAGGGGTGGTGCCGTTGGCTGCACCTGCTGGCATTCCCCTCCCCCTGGCCCCTCCCACCAAGGTGTGCACGGGGTTGAGAAGGGGGGCGCTTTCCGAGAGCAGGGGCAAAGCGCAGGTGGGGCCGGTGCCCAGCTGGGAGTCAGCAAAGGCACCTGCATCTTCTTTGATCGGCAAAGCCAGCATTCTTCCTTCTTCACTGACGGGGACTCTGTCCAAGCCGCAACTTCCCTCTCCCCCTCCTCTGTCTCTGAATAAAATTGAAAGTTTGTAGTATTCGTGCTTTTAATAAGTGATTTGTATACATCCTACTAATACGTAGGGTGTTTGATGGCTTCTTGTTCTTTCTCACATTATTTCTTTCTAGACTAATCTCTGTAGAAAATGCCTGAAAGTACAATTAGCTGTGTTTGTTGTTAGTGCCTGATAATGGGACAGCTTGGAATATGTGTGATTTTCATGCTTGGAAATAAATAGGAGTGAAAAATAATGAGGCGTGTAAGTATTACTGCATGTCTACTCAGTGAGCCTTCTTCATGTTCACAGGCTGATACAGTAGTTCTGTGTCTCATTTGTGAATGCTGACAAGTCAATGGCAAAATAAATGCATTGTCAGATGACTGTTCCCTTTGTATACTGGATTTTAGCTGCTGAATAGTCAATACAAGTGCTGAGAGGGTATCACGGAATCAAATGGCTTTGTATCCCAAGTGAAAATATGAAGTAGAATTAGTACACTGCATTTGGAGAACTTGGTGTTTAGGAGTTTAGGGCAAAATAATGAATAAAGAAAATGCCTTTGAGGCATTCTGGAAGATATCTCCAGGAAACTTACAAAAAGAAGTAGAAATCGCATGTTTGGTGTTCTTGAATTGATGCTCTCCTGCCTGGTCATTGTCATGAGGCTTCTTCAATATAATATTGTCCAAATTATGACTTTTTTTTTCCATGCTGTGTCTTATTGTCAGATTGATGCTGGGAAAGTTCAGCTATGGAAACTATTATAACTGGATGAGATTTAGCACTTCAAGGAGTTCTAGGACATTCTTATGAAATGCAACTGTGAATAAAGGAAGGTGTTAAAACATATTTCACATAAACTTGAAAATGGTAATCAAATATCACTTTTTAGCCCTTTGATCTAACAGATATTATGAACTTTGTGATTGTCACAGACGTGAAAACTCATAGCTTAAGAATGTTGTGATGGTAGAAATCTTTGTCACATAAGGTTGCAAATCAGAGGAAAGACAGAGTGCAGTTTAAACCTATCCATTTCACTTTACCTGTCTCATTAGTTGGGAATACTTTGCCAGTAATTCATATTTATGGATTAAAGTGAAATAATTTTGGAAGAAAATTTTCACTCTTATTAGGACTGCAGTCACCCTGCTGGTGGTGAACTTAGTCAATGCTATTTAAACAAACTAGGTTGGTTTTTTTGGTTTTTTTTTGCTATTGAACTCTATGAATCTCAAACTGAAATATCTGTAGGAAAGTGAAATTTGAGTATGCTTCCTTGATATTAAAGAGTGAAAAATATCTAATAAGCTCTCAATATTATTTCTTGTACAAACCACTAAATAATGACTTTTCTACATCTGTTTATAGGAAGCTGTCCTGGTTTGAAAGACAGGTGTCTGTTAAGGAAGGCAGGCGCCTCCCTTGGAATGGGAAACTGTAACCCCTCTCCCTCCGAACTATTATAAATTTCAAATCAAGAGGCTCTCAGGCATAGATATGGGAATAGGAATAGCAGTTCTTTACTACTATCTAAAACAAAGCTAACAAATAACAACAACTATGGCGTTAACCAACAAACAGAACCAGAAACCCAATGGCATCCTGCTTGGCTTCAGGCACCTTTTCCCTTTGGTGCAGTTCCAGTCACAGCCTGCAGGGGGCACTCTGGGTGTGATGATTCCCGGTGGCTGCAGGGGGCGCTCTGGGTGTGATGATTCTCCAGCAGGTGCAGGGGGCACTCCGGCGTGAGCTCAGGTAGCACACAGCGACGGCGGCTGTCCGAGGCACGGAGGGATGGAGGAGAGGCTTTGTTCCAAAGACCCTCGGGGGGCAGCTGGTGTCGGTGCTACAGCAGGATCCCCGGACACAGGGAGCTGGGATGGTAAAAGGTCCCAACGTGCAGGGGGAGCCCCGCTACAATGTAGCGATAAACTCGGGGCGGCGTGGAGGAGTGGGGAAGGGGCAGGCTGGTGGCAGGCAGCTCCCGATGGGGCAGAGAGGAAAAAGACTCACAGCAGACAGACTGGCAGCTCCATGCTGGCTTCTCAGGGGCCGTGGGTTCAGCAGACAGCAGCTCCAACCGTCCAGCTCCGAAGGTCCCGAGCAAGAGGAGTGACCTCCCCTCCCCCCCCCTTCCCCTGGCCCTTGCTTTTTCAGTCTCCAAAATCTCCCGTTGTCAGGCCCTGCTTCCATGAGAGCAATTCTGCCCCACCCTGCCAAGGAGAAAGGCTCTAGACTTGTGCTTTGTTCTCTTAAGTACTCAGCTATTAGCTCAGTCATTTGTGTCTTAGCAACCCATGGGAGGAAAAATTCCTGAGGAAAAAACCTAAATCCAAACTCCAACATTCTCCACCCCGAATTTTTTCCCATGCAAACACCTTACATCAAATTTAAACCGTCAAAGTGTATACATACATGCAGATATAGATACAAGCACGGTGTCATAGGTAGTTCACCCTAAAACAAGATCTCCTTGAGGTATGCACCGGGTCTCTCCATCTCTTTGCATCACTGTTGAAGGTTGGATCTAGTTCTTTTCCTCAGGAATTTTTCTCCCATGGGTTGCTAAGACACAAATGACTGGGTACTTAAAAGAAACAAAGCACAAGGCTAGAGCCTTTCTCTTTGGCTAGGTGGGGTAGAACTGCCCCTCATGGAAGCCGGGCTGACAACCTGACAACGGGAGATTTGGAGAGACTGAAAAGCAAGGGCAGTAGGGAGGTCACGCCCTCTTGCTCGGGACCCTCGGAGCTGGACGGTCGGAGCTGCTGTCTGCTGAACCCACGGCGCCCTGAGAAGCCAGCACGGAGCTGCCGGTCTGTCTGCTGTGAGTCTTTTTCCTCTCTGCCCCATCCGGAGCCGACCTGCCTGCCACCAGCCCGCTCTGAGTTTTCTCCGCTACATTGTAGCAGGGTTTTTCCCTGCACGTGGAGACCCCTTACCGTCCCAGCTTCCTGTGTCCGGGGATCCTGCTGTGGCACCAACACCAGCTGCCCCTCCCGAGGGTCTGTGGAGCAAGGGCTCTCCTCCATCACTCTGTGCTTCGGGCAGTCGCCATTTGCCGTGTGCTACCTGAGCTCATGCCAGAGCGCCCCCTGCAGCCACCGGGGAATCATCACACCCAGAGCGTCCCTGCAGCCACCGGGGAATCATCACACCCAGAGCGCCCCTGCAGGCTGTGACTGGAACTGCACCAAAGGGAAAAGGTGCCTGAAGCCGAACAGGCTGCCACTGGGTTTCTGGTTCTGTTTGTTGGTCAACGTTATAGTTGCTGTTATTTGTTATCCTTGTTTTAGATATTAGTAAAGAACTGTTATTCCTATTTCCATATCTTTGCCTGAGAGCCTCTTGATTTCAAATTTTTAATTATTCGGAGGAAGAGGGGTTACAGTTTCCCATTCCAAGGGAGGTTCCTGCCTTCCTTAACAGACACCTGTCCTTCAAACCAGGACAATCACCCACCAGGTGCAGCCTGGTCTTTGAGCAAAGACAACACCACGGATGGGATTGTCTTTGCTTGAGGCAGAGTTAACCCAAACAGTCTTTCCCAGCATACCTCTCATGTGTACTACTGGAACCTTATCTCCATCTGTTGTTCACAAGGGGTCAGAGCGGGCAGGCCCTGCTCAGTTGGAGGATCCTCGGGTGTTCACTAACCATGTGGCCTTTGCTAAATTAGTCTCCCAGTTCTTGAACGTCCCCCCACCCAGTGCTTTCAAGGTGGTTTTTTTAAGCAGGCCATTGTACTGTTCAACTTTCCCAGCTGCTGGTGCATGATAAGGGATATGGTACACCCACTCGATGCCATGTTCCCTAGCCCAGGTGTTTATAAGGCTATTTTTGAAGTGAGTCCCATTGTCAGATTCAATTCTCTCGGGGGTACCATGTCTCCAAAGAACCTGTTTTTCAAGGCCCAGGATGGTGTTCCAGGCAGTGGCATGAGGCACAGGGTAGGTCTCCAGCCATCCTGTGGTGGCTTCCACCATTGTGAGAACGTAGCGCTTGCCTTGGTGGGTCTGGGGCAGTGTGATGTAATCAATCTGCCAAGCTTCTCCATACTTGTTGCGTTCCCTGCTTCGGTCCCACCTTGGTACCGGCAGCGGAGTCTTAGCACTACCCTAGGAAGTCATTCACGATCTGGAAGACTTCCTCGGAGTGCCTACTCCGGGCACAGCTGGTCCGCGTTCGGTCCGGGGAGATGTTGCCCCCGGAGCGTGGTGAAACAGCAAAGAACTACCAGAGAAGGAGGTCTCTTGGTATGTGATTTCGGTAGGTTTATTGCCTCCAAAGGGAGCACATGGACCAAGAGCCAAGAGCAGTTTATTACATCGGTATTTAAGGGAGGAACAATACCCAATAGGATGAGGGCAGGGGACAATACAGGGGAGGGGCTGGGGTACATGATCAAATGGGGTTTAGGGAGGGGAGGGGAACAGAGAGAACAACGAATGAACTATGGAGTGACAGGGAATTTCCCAGGACGGGAATAAATAACAGACAAGTCCAGTAACCAATAGCAGGAGCTTGGGGTCCGTGGATTGGTGGTCCAACTGCTGCCCCTGGGAGCTTTGGGGGGAAACCCTCTGTCCGTGGAAGCGGTCCGGAAGTCCTCTGGTTCCGAACCACCACAACATCTCCCCCTGTCTTTTTACTTAAAGAAAGTGATTTGTTAGTACAATGAAGATAATAACTAAAATCCAAAGCAAAGTCTTGAAAATCTGCAAATAAACAAACAAACATTTTTAAATCATTGTCTCTCTACAGGACTGGGAATGATTGGGGTATGGGAGGTACATGGGATAGGTTTCAGGAGAGTCTAAGGGGAATATATCAAGAAGAAGGGTCTCAGTGATTTTTCTTGATGACTGTCGAAGTTTGGAGTTTTCTTTTTCCTTCTCTTCCACGCTGATCTCTGTGGAGCAGCGTCTGTTGGTGGATGCGACTGGATCTGCTCTGGTGGATGTGTTGGGTGGAGAGTTGTGACGCCTACTAACTTCAGCCATCGTGGTTCAAGTGACTGGTTATCTGGGATCGGCTCTGATGGGGTCTCTAGTGGCATGGGTGGTGATGGAGAGCAGGACACAGTGGATTCACCTTTAATTTCTTTGAGGAGTGCGGTGCCGATCCGTGCTCCTTGATGCGTTACCCGAATGGGATGGAGCATGTGGTGTCCAGGAGCCTGTGGAAGACTTAGGTGGAGGGTGATTAGAACTGTTCAGCAGGCTTTGAAGCTGCTGCTTCCATATCTTTTCCCACACCCGATACTGAACCTTAACTAAAATGCCTGTCAGGATTGTTTTTATGTCAGATGGGACCAGCACACCTTTAAAGTGAGGAGAATTTCTCCCAAGCTCTCTCTCTACCTTGCAAGGCTCTTGCAAGGCTGCAGGTGACTGTGATTCCCATCGTGGGTTGTTACCCTGAGGGCTGTGCACACTTGATGCCACTGTAAGGCCTGGCTGACTGGCTGCATCGCAGGCTTCAGCCTCCCCACTTTTCGGCCCCCAATCTCGGGGTGTGAATGAGAGAGCGTGGGGATCTGGAAGTGGGCGGTGGTCAGGGGTGGGACTGCAGTTGATATGAGCAGTCCAGGCTCGTGGTGGGGTGGGGATCTCCCTCGGGCTGGGGCAGGGACCTCCGGCGCGAGGGGAGGGACCCGACGCGAAGACATCATCGGCCGCGGGGGGGGAGCCCGATGCAAAGCCAATCGACGCGAAGGGGTAGGAACCGTGGGAAGAGTTAGGAGGATTCGCAGGCTTTTGGCGTGAGGCTGCGCTGGGGGCGCAGGGGTGTAAGCACGGCGCCACGAGGCGGCGGCCATCTTTAAACCCGGAACAATGAGGGGGCGCAGCCGGTGCAATTTTGAATGGGGGCTCGGAGAAAGGGTTTGGGGTAGAGTTCGCTATGAGGGAATCAGTCTCATAGCGGGGAGAAGTGAGGGGCGCGCCCCCCTGTAGCGGGGAAGAGGGATTGGGAAAAGGGAAATTAGGAACGTGGGGTGGGTGAGTCGGGGATTTCGAACTTTCAGGACAATTATGCAAAGTATAACAAATTAAAATCATCAACGGGAAAAATTTTCGGACAGAAACATCACCCCCTCTCTCCACTGCTTCTAAACGTTTTTCTACTAACTCCCAAAAACTCAGAGTTTTAACAGAAGAAGCAGAAGCAAGAGGGACATAGGCAAAGATCCATTTAACAAAACGTTTCCAAGCCCTCTTATTAGCTTTCCCGTTTTTTAACTTTAGGGTGTCTTTAACTTGGACATAAAACTCCTGCTCTATTCGGGACAGCTTAATACCCATTGTCTCCGAATAAAAGCCTCCTTGCTCTTTTTATACGGTACAAAACTCTCCCTCGAGCCTGATTCCCGCTGCCTATCGCGGATTAGACCTCACCGTCCACGCTCGGT
This sequence comes from Eopsaltria australis, assembly GCA_034509425.1. Taxonomy (NCBI): domain Eukaryota; kingdom Metazoa; phylum Chordata; class Aves; order Passeriformes; family Petroicidae; genus Eopsaltria; species Eopsaltria australis. The sequence continues at coordinate 95,526 of JAVTVJ010010901.1, read as the reverse complement.
TCTCGGTGGCTTTCCCGCCGCTATCACGGGCACCAAGCTTCGCCGCCACGTGCGGATCCTGGTTCCTTTCCCACCGCGTTCCGCAGCCACCAAACCTCACCGCTCGGTGCGGGTCTTGGTTCCTCGATCCCGCCTACAGTTGCCGTCACCGGCTCCGGAGGGAGAAATATCCAAAAGAGCAAGGGTCTCTGGTCTCGTCAGTCCGTTCAGTTAGCGTACACACTTCAGACGCTCCAGAACGGTTGCTGACGGCCCCTGCAAGTCCACCACTAGAACGTGGAGGTTCTTCCTAGGGGAGCGATGTCCCGAAGGCACTATCCGGACCGCTGCTGCGTATCCAGGTCGCTTGCAGGGAACCCCGAGAGGTCGGAGTCTCTGTTCAGTGCGCAACTTTGTTGCGTTCCCTTGCTTCGGTCCCACCTTGATACCGGCAGCGGAGTCCTAGCGCTACCCTAGGAAGTCATTCACGATCTGGAAGACTTCCTCGGAGTGCCTACTCCGGGCACAGCCGGTCCGCGTTCGGTCCGGGGAGATGTTGCCCCCGGAGCGTGGTGAAACAGCAAAGAACTACCAGAGAAGGAGGTCTCTTGGTATGTGATTTCGGTAGGTTTATTGCCTCCAAAGGGAGCACATGGACCAAGAGCCAAGAGCAGCTTATTACATCAGTATTTAAGGGAGGAACAATACCCAATAGGATGAGGGCAGGGGACAATACAGGGGAGGGGCTGGGGTTCCTGATCAAATGGGGTTCAGGGAGGGGAGGGGAACAGAGAGAACAACGAATGAACTATGGAGTGACAGGGAATTTCCCAGGACGGGAATAAATAACAGACAAGTCCAGCAACCAATAGCAGGAGCTTGGGGTCCGTGGATTGGTGGTCCAACTGCTGCCCCTGGGAGCTTTGGGGGGAAACCCTCTGTCCGTGGAAGCGGTCCGGAAGTCCTCTGGTTCCGAACCACCGCAACACATAGTTATATTTGGACCACCGTCCACCATAGTATAGAGGCTTCACCCGCTTGGCCTGTTTTATCGCGGCGCACGTCTCACAATCATGGATCACCTGGGAGATACTGTCCATGGTTAGATCCAGCCCTTGGTCTCGTGCCCACTTATAGGTGGCATCTCTGCCCTGGTGGCCTGAGGCATCATGGGCCCGTCGGGCTAGGAACAACTCCCCTTTGTTTTTCGAGTCTACATCTATTTGTGCCACCTCTATCTTCACAGCGTGATCTACCTGCTTGTTGTTCTGGTGTTCTTCGTTAGCTCGGCTCTTAGGGACATGGGCATCTACATGGCGGACCTTTACGGGTAGCTTCTCTACCCGAGTGGCAATGTCTTTCCATTCATCAGCTGCCCAGATTGGTTTTCCTCTACGCTGCCAGTTGGCCTTTTTCCACCTTTCCAGCCAACCCCATAGAGCATTGGCTACCATCCACAAATCAGTGTAGAGGTAGAGCTTTGGCCACTTCTCTCTCTCAGCAATGTCCAGGGCCAGCTGAACGGCTTTGAGTTCAGCAAATGGGCTCGACCCACCCTCTCCTTCGGTGCTTCTGCAACCTGTCCTGTGGGGCTCCACACAGCTGCTTTCTACTTTCGGTTCATCCCTATGATGCGACAGGAGCCATCAGTGAAAAGGGCGTAGCACTTTTCTTCATCTAGCAGTTGATTATATGGTGGAGCCTCCTCAGCCCGGGTCACTTGTTCGTGCTTCTCTTCATCAGTGAGACTAAAACTCTCACCTTCTGGCCAGTTCATAATTATTTCTAGGATCCCAGGGCGGTTCGGATTTCCAATGCGGGCGCGCTGTGTGATAAGTGCAATCCACTTACTCCATGTGGCATCGGTGGCGTGGTGGGTAGAGGGAGCCTTTCTTTTAAACATCCACCCCAGCACTGGTAGTTTAGGTGCCAGGAGGAGTTGTGCTTCAGTGCCAATTACTTCTGAGGCGGCTTGAATTCTTTCATAGGCGGCTAAGATTTCCTTCTCTGTGGGGGTGTAGTTGGCTTCAGACCCTCTGTAACTTCGGCTCCAAAATCCTAGCGGTCGGCCTCGAGTCTCTCCAGGCACTTTCTGCCAAAGGCTCCAGGACAAGCCATTGTTCCCAGCTGCAGAGTAAAGCACATTCCTCACCTCTGGTCCCGTCCTTACTGGGCCAAGCGCTACCGCGTGAGCGATCTCCTGCTTGATCTGGGCAAATGCTTGTTGCTGTTCGAGGCCCCAGTGAAAATCGTTCTTCTTGTGGGTAACCAGGTAGAGAGGGCTCACAATCTGGCTGTATTCTGGAATGTGCATCCTCCAAAAACCTACGGCCCCTAGGAAAGCTTGAGTTTCCTTTTTGTTAGTTGGCGGAGACATCGCAGTGATCTTATTGATGACCTCCGTGGGAATCTGGTGCCGTCCATCTTGCCATTTTACCCCCAGGAACTGGATCACTCGAGCAGGTCCCTTGACTTTGCTCTTCTTGATGGCAAAACCGGCTTCCAGGAGGATCATGATGATCTTCTCTCCTTTCTCAAATACCTCTGCTGCCGTGTTCCCCCACACAATGATGTCATCGATGTACTGGAGATGCTCTGGAGCCTCACCCTTTTCCAGTGCAGCCTGGATCAGTCCATGGCAGATTGTGGGGCTGTGCCTCCACCCCTGGGGTAGCCGATTCCAGGTATATTGCACACCCCTCCAGGTGAAGGTGAACTGAGGCTTGCACTCCGCTGCCAGAGGGATGGAGAAAAATGCATTGGCGATGTCAATGGTGGCATACCACTTTGCTGCCTTGGACTCCAGCTCGTACTGGAGCTCCAGCATGTCCGACACGGCAGCACTCAATGGTGGAGTCACTTCATTCAAGCCACGATAGTCCACAGTCAATCTCCATTCCCCGTCAGACTTGCGCACAGGCCAGATGGGCTGTTGAAAGGTGAGTGAGCTTTACTGACCACTCCTTGGCTTTCTAGGTCGCGGATCATCTTGTGGATTGGGATCACGGCGTCTTGATTGGTCCGGTACTGCCGGCGGTGCAGTGTCGAGGTGGCAATTGGCACTTGTTGCTCTTTTACTCTCAGGAGTCCCACTGCATTTGGATTTTCCGATAGTCCAGGCAAGGTGTTCAGTTGCCTGATGCCCTCTGCCTCCACAGCCGCTATTCCGAAAGCCCACCTGAGTCCCTTTGGGTCTTTGTAATAGCCATTCCGGAGGAAGTCTATGCCCAGAATACATGGGGCCTCTGGACCAGTCACAATGGGGTGTTTCTGCCACTCCTTCCCGGTCAGGCTCACCTCGGCTTCCAACAAAGTTAATTGCTGTGATCCCCCTGTCACCCCGGCAATAGAAACAGGTTCTGCCCCCACATGTCTCGATGGAATTAAGGTACACTGTGCACCAGTATCAACTAACGCTTCATATTTTTGTGGTTCTGATGTGCCAGGCCATCGGATCCACACTGTCTAAAAGACTCGGTTTTCCCGTGCCTCTTCCTGGCTAGAGGCAGGGCCCCTCTAACCCTGGTTATCATTTCTTTCCTGGGCATACATAGTAGAGGTCCCCTCGAGGGGATCTAACAGATCGTCCTCTCTTCTGTAATATCTGGCATCTCTGTCACGGGAGGGTGAGGCTCCCTTCACTTTAGTAGACCCCCCGCCTCGGTTAGTATTTCCCTCCTTGAGTTGCTGTACCTGTGCTGCCAAGGTAGTAGTGGGTTTCCTATTCCACTTCCTCATGTCTTCTCCGTGATCACACAGGAAGAACCACAGCTCAGATCGTGGGGTGTACCCTCTCTCCCTGGCTGGGGGGCGCTGGGCTCTGACTTTGGGGCTTGGGACTCGCACTGGTGCTGCACTCATCATCCTTATCTCCTCCCTCACCTCCCTCATCATCTCCTCTCTGAGGTCATTGACCACAGCAGAGACCTGAGCCCGTATTGGGCCACTGATCATACTATCATAATTTCTGAGTTTAGTGGCTATGGAACCCACTGTCTCTCGGTTGTCATCAGCATTAATTGTTGCAATGAAGATGGTGTATTGGGAGGGCCCTAGCTTTGCCAGGTTCCACAACATTTGCCCTGTACACTTGACCTTGTTGGGGTCATTATCATGTTGTCCATCCCTCCCAAAGAGTACCTCCAATACTGACACTTCCCTCAGCTGTTGGATTCCCTCTTTAAGGGTCTTCTATGGTCTTCTATGATGGTACTCCTGCATTCTCTCCCTGTTGACAAACCTCTCTCTTACACTTATTAAAAGCCGTTCCCAGAGAGACAGGGGCCCGTTGTCTCTTCCGAATACCTGATCAACCCCCGAGTCATGGGACAAGGGTCCCAACTGCCTTGCCTCAATACTATCCAGCTGCACGCCCATACCCATAAGGTCCCAGACCCGAAGTAACCAGGTTGTAAAAGGCTCATTACCCTGTCGCACAATGTCTTTTCGCAGATTACGGAGACTGTCATACCCCAGGGACTCGGTAGTGATTTCAATCCTTGGCCTCCCTACTGGTTGAGAGGGTCCTGCTTCCCCATCATTACTCACTGGCTGCTCTGGTTTGACCTTAGTCTTCCTCTTTTCCACAGGGGCGACTGCTGCTGGCTGTGGCTGCCCTTCTGGTCTGACAGGAGCCTGAGAGGTTATAACGTCTCTGGGTTCCCCTGCTGCCCCATTAGACTCTCCCTCTTTGGGGTAGGGGAAGGGTTTCCCACCAGCTGGGCAAGTGTATTCCTTCAGCACTTGGCCCATCTCACATATCTCCTTCACCAGGACCCTCACCCAATCCAGGTGGTTTGTTTCTGAGGTGGGTTGTGGGGCCAGGTGAGACTCTGTAGCAACATCCCTAGTGTCTGGGGCAATGTCAGGTTCTGGGATGGTGTCCCTAGCCTCTTGGGCTGTGTCAGGTTCTGGGGTCTCATCCCTGTTTTCTGGGGTAGGTGTCAGGGTGGCTATCCAAGTCAGACCCCCCCCCTTATCCCTGAATGCTAAATAGAGCAGGCCTATCAGCAACGCCAGCCACTGTATGCTATCATTCCCATTTAGAGAAGGTCTGAACCCTTCAAAGATTGGTTGAATAGGCCCAAAGAGCTGGGTGAAGGGTTGTGGGAAAATTTCTTTTGGTGTAATTTCCTCGCAGTAAGTACCATTATTAAAGTAACCCTGAAAACATGTCATTAGTGTGTGGTTGCTCTGAATCCACATGCCTGCCTTCCAGAGGAAGTTGAAAATCCATGAATTCCTCACCTTATCAACCCATAACACAAACTGTATAACAGCCACCCTAGCCTTCGTTATAGGGCCCATGTTTAGATACGGGGCTGCAAATGGGAGAGAGAGAGCCGTGACCACTTTCCATACGAACCGGGATAAGCTAGACCACATGGTGCAACCTAATGAGGTTCCTATATCCAGCACACAAAAAACTGCGTTACTAAAGAACTGTTATCCTTTTTCCTCTCAATGCCCTCGGGCCTCACGTTGGGGGCCAAAATCTGTCCTGGTTTGAAAGACAGGTGTCTGTTAAGGAAGGCAGGAACCTCCCTTGGAATGGGAAACTGTAACCCCTCTCCCTCCGAATTATTATAAATTTGAAATCAAGAGGCTCTCAGGCAAAGATATGGGAATAGGAATAACAGTTCTTTACTAATATCTAAAACAAGGATAACAAATAACAACAGCTATGGCGTTAACCAACAAACAGAACCAGAAACCCAATGGCAGCCTGCTTGGCTTCAGGCACCTTTTCCCTTTGGTGCAGTTCCAGTCACAGCCTGCAGGGGCGCTCTTGGTGTGATGATTCCCGGTGGCTGCAGGGGGCGCTCTGGGTGTGATGATTCCCCGGTGGCTGCAGGGAGTGCTCTGGGTGTAATGATTCTCCAGCAGCTGCAGGGGGCGCTCTGGCGTGAGCTCAGGTAGCACACGGCAATGGCGGCATGGAGGAGTGGGGAAGGGGCAGGCTGGTGGCAGGCAGCTCCCGATGGGGCAGAGAGGAAAAAGACTCACAGCAGACAGACCAGCAGCTCCGTGCTGGCTTCTCAGGGGCCGTGGGTTCAGCAGACAGCAGCTCCAACCGTCCAGCTCCGACGGTCCCGAGCAAGAGGAGTGACCTCCCCTCCCCCCCCACCTTCCCCTGGCCCTTGCTTTTTCAGTCTCCAAAATCTCCCGTTGTCAGGCCCTGCTTCCATGAGGCCGATTCTGCCCCACCCTGCCAAGGAGAAAGGCTCTAGCCTTGTGTTTTGTTCTCTTAAGTACTCAGCTATTAGCTGTCATTAGTCTCTTAGCAACCCATGGGAGAAAAATTCCTGAGGAAAAAATCTAAATCCAAACTCCAACAGAAGCTTTTTCTTTCTCCTGCTGTTCAAACTGATAAGTGCAGTTTGAAGTTTTGTGAATAGAATTTTATACCTTGTTTTGATTTTTTTGATGCAAATATTTTGACTTTTGTATCTGGAATATTACAAATAGTGCATGTCTATCTATCTATCTACAGGTAATACATGATTTTTTTTTTTTTAGTGAAAGATATAAACACTCTTGATGACATGTAAGCTCTTGTTCATGAAGCTCTTAGGAGTAGATCATATGTGATAGTAGTGCTTGGACTGCATTGTTGGTATATATTAAGGAAGATGTGTGTACACATATGAAACAGGGGATTTAAGAGTTAAAAACTTAGAGTAGATGAAGCCATAAGATTTATTATCCTGTTCTCCAATGACGGAGGGGAGGCTGAAGAGAAGGGGGGCCCTTCGAAAGATATCTGGTAACTATCAAAATAGTGCTGACCTTAGCACCAGTAAGGTGCTAGTACTCATGACCTTAGAGTAATAAAAAGGGGCCACCACGGCAAAAGAAAGAACACGCATGTGCAAAACTCATAGGGTCAAAAATTCACGTGAGGTAGAATCCTCTTACTTCATCCTTTCAAGCCTCCAGACTCAAATTAAGACCACCACCTCAATAAAATAGACGGGTTGCGCAGCCGCAACTGATTTACATACGAAGCGGAGAACAGGGGGAGAACAGGCGGGGACAGGTAATAAATATGTATAGGCGTTATAGAATATGCATGCTTTTTGTAGATAAATAGGTAATTAGAAGCTGTAAAGGTACGCAGGATTTGGGAAGGTGCTCTCCCCCTGCGTCCGTCCGGCGCTGAATAAAATACGTACCTACTTTACAACTCTAACAAGTTGTGGAGTCTTTATACTGCGTGTCACATATATACATATGCAAACGTATATGCTTATTGCCATGTGCACAGTTCATCAGAACCTGGGGTGTGCATGTCTATATGCATTTTTAATGTATGCGTTTTTGCAAGATGTTTGGTTTAGCTCTGTGCTGCAATGAAGATTATGTTTAAAAAGTATTCTTGATTTATAATGACAGCAGTAGCCTGGGCAAGTGTTGTAGGTTGTATGTAGTGGGTTTTTTAATTTGTTGTTGGGGTTGTTTTTGTGTTTTATTTTTCCTGTTTTTCTTCAGAACAATGCTGGAAATGTACTAAGGTAGAAACTTGGCAATAGGCTCCAAGCTAAAATTTGTGGTAATGCAGGGATAGGTGGCTATTCTGTTGCAACTGGCTTATTCTGTCTGTGTGTGTGGTGATGTGGTATGCGTGGGTCTGTTTTGTGTGAGCCACAAATAGTTGGGCTTTGTCACGATGAATTGAATTAGTAAGATTTGGAGATATTTTTGTAAATGTTTCCCTTCATTTCTGCAAGTATTAGACTTGGCTTTGCTTAGAAGTAACAGAAGTAAAGTATTTCTGTTGTGTTTGTTTCCTTGATATAGTTTTGCATGTTGTTGAAATAGATTATGTAACAAGTCCTTTCAAAGCAAAATAAAAGTAAGTTAATCAGTGGAACTGTAGCCATGTGACGCACATTTCAACTCAATACTTTTATCATAATGTGAGAAATCAGCATCGACTATGAATACAAAGTAATACATATGACCTTGAAATCCTTTCAGTCACACTTGAATAATCATTATCCTATAAAGATAGTGTAAAATGCAATTTTAGTCTTGTATGCCTACTAGAGGTTGTGAAAGAGTGCATTCTATCACAAGAAAACTCTCAGAAAGATGGTTTATGTGTATAAATTTGGAAGTGAAGATTATTTTTCCCATTGGAGACCACTAACAGATTTTGGAGTTGGGTTTGATCCACAGGCTGGAAACTTTGAACTTGTGGAAATAGGTAGTTACTGCAAGAAATGTGGGCTGGTAGAAGGAGCCTACTGTAAGAAGCATTTTGGTTGGAGGGGGATTTGAGGACTGACTCCTGTCAATTAGATCACAGTGAGGTGCATGGGTGCAGGTTCAGGAAGCAACGTGGGACTGTCAGTAGGATAGCTGAGTTCAGGAGACAGCTGCAGAGCAGCATTGTAGGGTCTGTTTGTCTGCATAGCTTTCCACTCCTGGTACTGCATGCCAGGTTATTCAGCAGGAATAATTCACAGTAGTTTTGTGCAATCAACCTGTGTTTATGCTTGACTTGCAGTCAGTTTGATGTAGACTTACTTAATATTAGGTCTTGTCTTTCCTTGTAATGGACCTTGCGTTCCTGAGTGAAGATGGGCTTGCAGAATCTTTTGCAAACAGTTGCTTGCTTTAAGAGGAGGGAACAGAACTTTAACAAAGCGGAAGGGGGGAGTATTTCTGAGAAGCAATTTCTCATTCCTTCACAGACCACTTCGTACATGTTAGAGGAACAGTACTGCTATGTCTATCAAGTTTCCAATTAAAGTTTAATTCTTTTTATTAAACTTGTGTTTTTTAGTAATCTTGTACAATGTTTTAGGGAGCTGTTTACTGTGCAAACACAATGTAAACAGACTGTTGATAAAATCTGACAAAGCAACAAATAAGTTATTGCATACTTGCGACTTCAGCACCGCAGATGTTTGATGGGATTTTAATATCAATTTAAAAACTAGCTGATTAAAGCACTTCCTTAACTCCTTTATCTTCAAATCAACTATTTTTCTGCTTTTTTACACATATATGGCTAACGAGTATGTAATTGGATGTGAAAAATGTTTATTTAAGTAAGATAACAACCAATGATAAGCCTGGTGTACTGTGTTCTCTTGATTTAATAAAGCTTCATAACATTTTAATGCTACTGTTATGCAACATAACACGCGTATATAATTATTTCAGAGTCAAACCAACTAATTTCTTAAGTTGTAAAATTGTTTTGCATGTTAAGGTCACGTTTTTTCTACTTAGTTATGACAAATTCCAAGTTGAATAAAATAATATGTTGAAGTTTTAGAATACTACCTTGATAAAAATAATAGAAGGCCCTGTAAGAGCACCCATGAAAATCATCAAGTATTCCCATCTTAAATTTGTTCCAGCTGCTGTACACATTCAAGAGCACTTTTCATTGTACTTTTTTATAACTCATCTATTTCTCTTCCTCCTTCTGACCAAATCTCAAGAAAGAAAACCTTTGCAGAGATACTACAAGCTGCTGAGTTGGGTGCTGTCTCTTAGCTAGTCATTTGCTATGGAAGTAGTGGATAATGTTGTGAAGTCTTACAAAACATGTAAAGAATAACTGAACTTTTGATTAATCTGATGGTGGCAAAAATTAATTGCATAATTTTACAGGAGTTAAAAATGCTGTAATCTCAGATTATCTCATAACAATAGCTAGATGTCTCTGTGTACTATAATAAAAGACAGATATGACTAATGGCACATCACACGAAGCAGCAGTAGGACACATGTTCACTTTATACTATATATCAACAAACTGAAAGAAAAATAAGCGCTCACATGATCAGTTCTGGGATGTAGTTTTATCAGTGGGACTCAATGGCCCATTAACTGCAGCCATTAGTGATGAGCAAAGCAAAGTGCCCCACCTGGCTCCAACAGCTGGCCCATTAGAAGACATGCCCTGGGGCCATCAGGGATGAGCCAGAAACACTGCCCCACCTGGCCCCAACATCCCATGAAGATGGTGATAGAATACATACCATTGTAACCTAAGACAGCTACTGAGAACTCTGAACATTTTCTGTGTCCTGAAGCTTTTGACCATCAAGATTAGCAATGTACATGTTGTAATGAGTGGCACATACAGCTTTTAAGTCAGTTTACGAAGGCTCAAGGAAGTATAATTAATCCTTTAGGTTTTCTTGCCAGTATCTCTTTCACTATTAATAAAGTAGGAACATAAGTCATTGTTACTTCATTAGCAGCATGCCCAGAACTGGAAGATGTACATAAAACTTGTCTGGGAAGGTAAACACAGTGGAGCAAGTTTCACTGTGTGTGTCTGTGCTACACTGCCTCCCTGATGCAGATTATTTGTTAGGTACGCTCTCATGTATGTTTTAGCCACAGTGGACAACTACTCTGGAAATGTAATGCATGTTTGCAGTTAACTGAGAAAAACTTACATGGATTAGAGGTTAAGGGCTAGCCTTTTACAGGAATTTGATATAATAGAACCTAATGTAAAGCTAAACTTAAATAGTATTTCCAGTGCAACCACTGGAGTAAAGACTCATAATTAAAGGAGTAAGAGCTGCATTTTTTTAAAAACATTTAGAATAGGGTTTTAAAGCTTTTCCTTAGCTGTATGTGAAAAGTTAGAGACTGTTTCAATGGCATTAATGTAAAAATAAAAACAGTTGATGATGCACAGAAATTGAATGTTTAGGGAGAACTATGAAGAACATCATCTTCTGCCACAGTTGTTCTCCATTACTTATCTTAATTTCCATCACTGGCTTCACATGTTGCAGGTCTTAGCAGCTTCAATAATCTTCTTTTAACCTTAGTTTTCTTAGTCACTTGCTTTCTTGTACCTTGTAACACCAACCTCATCTGCTTCTGCTTCTCTGACTTTTTATGTGAAGTAGCAGACAAAGATGTACTTTCCTACTCTTTTCTAGCAAAGGTTCTGAAAAGGATCTTACCCTGTATTTACAAAGGTAGATTGGACTTTATTTCCTGTTCCTGCAGCATTCAGAATAACTCTTTGTTCCATTGAGAAGATTAAAGGCAGTGTTTGATTAAAAAAAATTAATGAAGTGCCTAACAGCTATTATTCATTTAAAAAACCAGTTGCTGTGGTTGCCATAGTAATAACAAGCCCTCTATTAAAACTATTTTCTATATGTACTGCCTGTATTATAACATGCTGTTGGGGGAGCTGCAGTTCTTTGCAGCTATGCTTTTGAAAGAATTTTTCAGCTTTGTATAGTTAAAATATCCAAGGAATTTATGTTATAGGAACATAAAACATGTAAATCTAGTTTATCATATCTATCGTGGAGTTGCTCATGCAGGCCATCATTTCATGTAGCCATTTAGAGTAATCTCAATGATATAACAGCTGTATCAAAAATGAATAATACATACAGAGAAATTTTGAACTCCTTTAATATTTCTTATTTTTATTTATTTGTAATGGATAGAATGATTAGCTTGTAGTCGCAAGAAAAATACTTGTAGACTTGGTTGTTTGTCCTCATGTGTTTTAGGTGTAGTGGGTAATAACTCCCATAATTGCTTGTACAGGTGAAGGCTGGTTAACGAATGGCATGTTTTCTTTTAAAATGCCCCATGAAATATTTATGGAATATGAGAAGTCTTTAAATCTAAATGCAGTAAAAGGATACTCTTAAGATTTCTGTTAGAACAACTGCTTTAAACTTTTTCTTCCTCAGAGAGAGGAAATGTATCTGTAAACATATCGTAGTAAACCAGATAAAACAATTTTTTCCAAAATTAAATTAATCATATTAATTTGAAGCATTTTCATACTGCATTATACCTTCATAATAAGATATCCTAACCCAACCATGTTTCTGTAAAAAGTAACTGCTGTCTCCTAAGCAGAAGTGATAATTGGCTAGTGCGAGCAAACTGAGATACTTTTTGTCTAAAATCTATGGGTATTTATAGATTTTTTCACACTCATTGGTCACAGAATTATGTCAAATGATGAGGCAGCTGACAGTCAGCGTAACAATTGGGGTTTAAACCGTTTCTTCAGAAAGTATCCTTTCGGTTTGGGACAGAGTTCACAGACAGGATTTTACAAATACTGTGTTTGGATCTGCCTAATTTCAGCTGGTTCTTTGCTCACACTTTTAACAAGTGATCATGTCTGTAACTAGAATGTTTACAAATGCTCATTATTAAAATAATTGTTCTGGAAGTTTAGGAAAATATTAAATGTATTGAAGCAAGAATATTTTTTCAGTACTATCTTGATTGAAAATGTGTGTCTGATTTGTAGTTGCTATTAAAACTCTTTTGTAGAAAGCCTGTGCCGCGGTCACCGGTGTCTGGGCTGGACAGCTAGCCCCAGGGTCTTTGGCTAGCGACCCGTTGGCGGCTGCAGCAAGCGTCCCTGACCACCAGAGCGCCGGTTTGCTGCCGTGGGAATCTGTGCATTCCCAGCCGCAGGTAGCTCTTAGAGAGCAAGCTATTTCTATAGAGGCCAGAGGGATAGGGAGGGATCTTCTGGCTAGAGTAATAGAGACGCAGAGGCGTGGGGTCCAACTGCGCTCTGGGCGTCTAGGATCAGAAGACCCCAAACAGCTCAGAGCACAGACTTTTATTCTGAGGGCATTATCCAACCATCAAACACCAGGAGGGAGGAACCAGGGAGGGACCAGGGGACCAGGACTAACCGGGAAGGAGAGGGCATGACAGACAACCGGGGGATTCAATCAACTACCGAATGAAACAGAACTTTCTAGAACACAAGAATGATTGGCGGGAGAGTGGCAGGTGCTTAAACTAATGGAGGAAAAGGGAACCACCCCTGAGAAACTCAGCCCACTTGCGAGGCAAACCACCTGTGTCTCCTCCCCAGGGGAGACTTTAAACTTGGGCACCTTTATTCCACAGCTTCTCAAGGGGGACCGAGGCTTTCGGGGCTTCAAGCACCGCCACAAGCCTGTGCTTTGGGAACATGCTCAGCAACTCAAAACTAGGATGTCTAATTCCTTGGGAAATCTACAAGGGGAAGGAATTACTCTAATGACAATTCATTGAAGTTATGTTTTGACTACAGAGAATGTAACATTTCAGCCAATGACAAATAGTTAATGATTAATTAAAATACCAAGTTCATAGAATAGTTTGGGTTGGAAGGGACCTTTAAGCCATCTAGTTCATCACCTCTGCAATTAGCAGGGACATATCCCACTAGATCAGGTTGGTCCGAGACCCTCACCCAGAATGTTTCTGGAGATGGGACATTCACAACTTCTCTGGGCAACCTGTTCCAGTGTTTCCCCATCTTCACTATAAAAATTTTTTCCTTATATCTAGTATGAAGCCACTCTCTTTCAGATTAAAAACATTACCCCTTGTTATACCAAAACAGACTCAGACAAAAAGTATGTCCACATCTTTCTTATAAGTTCCCTTTACGTATTGAAAGGCCACAACAGTGTCTCCCCAGAGCTTTCTCTTTTCCAGGCTGAACAACCCCAACTCTCTCAGCCTGTCTTCATAGGAAAGGTGGTCCAGCTGATGCCTAAAATCACAAGTGTTGCGGTTTTGAGGTTTGGGAATTTGATTTTGTTGTGAGATAAGGATTAATAGTAGGCAAAAGCAGGTTTATACTTTAAGGAGTACAAAAAGGAATTTTATTAACAGATGTAAAACAGGAATAATAATTAGGCATCAACACAACTTTTCAGAACACTCTTTTCCCTTCCCCACCTTTCTTATTTTCTTTCTTGTTGACCATACAAAAGGTAACACTTCAACTTCTAGTTAATCTACCACCTCTGGAACTTTACAGTTTTCTTAATTTATGTAGAGAGAGAAGCTTTCTTTTGTTTTATTATGTTGACTCCCATAGGAAACACAGTTTCTATGGTTATTAGCTTTCTAGTAAGCGATTCTCTCTTTGAAGAGAGGTATTTGCTTTTCTAGACCCCTTCCCATTTCAGTAGCTTTCCCAGGGCTACACCAATGGACATATGATGGTCATTGAGGTGTTCTTTTGAGAGCAAATGTTTCTATTACAGTGACAACAACATCCCCTTACTTTATCATCAGCAACACAAGTCTTCTTCTACTGTTTTCCTGGGGTGAGGAAAGAAAGATTTTAATACACAAAAGTCTCAGTCTACTGCTTATAACTTAAAACATTATATTCCCTTTTTCTCACTTCTTTTAGACCATTATTCATATATTACAGGGTGTATTAGAGCTAACTTTATCAACATGTTTTTACAAAAGAACTTTCAGCAGTAAAGCACTCCTCATCTCTTCTTTCTTCGAAAATAAGCTTAGTTATATTCATTAACTCAAAGTCTTTATGTTGTACCTTTCATAGGTGCCTTCATTTCTGTGCTCCTTCTGTGTGGGAAGAAAAAATGAATACCCCCAAAGTCCCATTCTGGTATTAGAAAGAAACAGTTAATTTGTCTTTTTAGCTGAGTAATAGTCACGTGGCTTTTGCCCGAGTGGTTTGAATGTTATAAGTCTGTGCCTGAACCAGAGAAAAAGAGTTTGTTTGTGCTGCTTTCTCATCTAAGCTGCGTTTTAGTCGTGGGAGCCTGGCAAGACTGCACCCGCGCTGCAGAGAGCCGGCCCAAGTCTCCTCTCTGCGCTGAGCCACGGGGGGCCGCCCGGCGGGATTTATGTCCGAGCTCCGCGGGAGGAGCCCAGTCTGAGTCCTCTCTCTCTCTCTCGTGCCGAGTTCACTGCGGAGCTAACCGGGCGGGGAGGGGAGCTCCCGAAACCTACGGGGCTCGACCTCAAACTCTCTTCCCGCCGGGCTGCGCCGTGGAGAAGCGATCTGCCTGGCCTAAACTAGGCGAGCAGAGCCGGCGAACTTCTTTAGCCAGGGACAGCAGAATGAAACAGCTTGAGTTCTCTCTCTCTCCTCCCCCTCCCCGCACCATGCTGGTTGGTAGCCCCAGGCCATGTGGCCTGGGGAGACCTTACCCAGCTCTGGCGCGGAGAGGGAGAGCGACTTCTTTCTTCAGCAAACCGGAAGCTTCAAAGAGATTCTCTTCAGGTGCTTTCTTGGTTTTATGAGGTTTTTTTTGGTAGGCGGAGTTTATGCTGGCTACTTCATTTCCGACTCCACCCCCTCTCTCTACACCGGGAATTCTTAACTGCGATTACCCCATGACACACAAGCCAAACAGTATTAAGACAATCAAAAGTGGTTACCTTTAATGAAGGTCCTTCATCGTGCAAATATGGCAAGATGCACATGTAATACAGGGCCCTTACAATTTTATTGGTTTAACAAATTAGCGTACTTAACAGAAATCATCCAATTAGAGGAATAGTTAATTAAGTAATACCCCCTTTTGGTTCTGCCCCACACTGAAGCTGCCCCTAGCTTCTAACCCCACATTTATTATGTCTACAATATATGGAGAAAATAAAGACGTCTTTGGTTCACACTATAGAGGCAAGACTAAATAAGAATTCAGGAAGGTTAGCTTATGTTGTGGTTTGGATCTATTTTTTCTGCCTTTTTTTTTCCTTCAGGAATTTTTCTCCCATGGGTTGCTAGGGAACTAAAGACTGGGTACTTAAGAGAACAAAAGTGCATGGCCAGGGGCTTTCTCCTTGACAGGGCAGGGGAAATTTCTCTCAATAAGCAGGGGCAACCCGAGATTTCGGGATTGGAAAAAGCAAGGGCGGGGGGAGGGCTGGCTCTCTCGCTTGGGACCCTCAGAGCCGAACGGTTGGAGCTGCTGTTTTGCTAAACCCACGGCCACTGAGAAACCAGCATGGAGCTGCTGGTCTTTCTGCTGTGAGTTTTCCCCCTACCCCATCGGGTGCTGAGCTGCCACCGGCCCGTCTCTCCCCCACTCCTCCGGCACTGCTCCGAGTTTTTGCTACGCTATAACTGTGCTCCCCCTGCATGCCGATACCTCCTGCTGTCCCAGCTCGCTGTGTCCAAGGATCCTGCTGTAGCACCGACACCAGCCGCCCCCGAGGGTTTGTGAAACAAAGGCTCTCCTCCATCCCTCTTTGCCCCGGGCAGCCGCCATTGCCGTGTGCTACCTGAGCTCGCACCGGAGCACCCTCCCCTGTAGCCACGGGGGAATCATCGCACCCAGAGCACCCCCTGCAGCCGCGGAGGAACCATCGCACTCAGAGCGCCCCCTGCAGGCTGTGACTTGAACTGCACCAAAAGGGAAAGGTGCCTGAGGCCAAGCAGGCTGCCACTGGGTTTCTGGTTCTGTTTGTTGGTTAATGCCATAGTTGTTGTTATTTGTTAGCTTTGTTTTAGATACTAGTAAAGAACTGTTATTCCTATTCTCATATCTTTGCCCGAGAGCCCCTTGATTTCAAATTTATAATAATTCGAATGGAGAGGGGTTACAGTTTCCCATTCCAAGAGAGGCTCCTGCCTTCCTTAACAGACACCTGTCTTTCAAACCAAGACAGCTTATTGTTCCAAAATCTAAGTAATGGGGTAGGAAAAGTACTATAGTTAGTTAAGGATCTATATAACTATATAATGGTAGTCTACAGAGCTACGAATATATGGAAAATTTATAAAAACCAAAAATCTGTTTGCCATTACAGCCCCGTGATCATCTTCATGGCCCTCTGGACTCACTCCAAAAGGTCCATGTCTTTTTTTTTCTTAGGACTCCAGAACTGGATGCTGTACTCCATCCCCACCTGGGATGCAGTAGTGTAGTAGAGGGGGAGAATTACCTCCCTTGACCTGCTGACCATGCTTCTTTTGATGCAGCCCAGGACACGTTTGGCTTTTTCACCTGTCCAGCCTCTCATGCACCAGTACCTGCCAGTCCTTCTCGCATGTTTATTGCCTTAATCCCTGCATCCCCTGGCCTGTATTGATACTGGTGGGTTGATAGTAATTGAGCTCACTGTAGTGAAAAGTTAGGGCTAGAATTTTATGCGATTTTTTTGATTAGTCTGGGATCCTGGAATTTCAAAGACCGTGATATAGGACAGCAGTGAATGTGAAGAAATAGAATTATCACATACCCAGGACTAATGGTTTGTGATGGAATTGACTTAACTTTCAGATGTGCAATCATCTGTCTAACAGTTTCTGTCCTGAAAGCAATTACTGTACCACTTATGAAAGCAAAACCAGAAACAAAAGCCTTGAGACAGTTCAGAAGGATGGCATGACAACAGAGTAGAGGAGGTTATTAAATACAATCCAAAAGGTAAAGTTCTGTGTCAAAGAAGGAGAGCAGAGCAGAATATGAATTCTGTCAGGCCAAATTAATGGAAGCATTTCTAAAAGAGAGTTTGAGAAACCACTTAGAAACATAAAAACTAGCTTTAAATGGTTTTTCTGAAATATATTGGGAGAAGGAACATTGCCAAAGATTTTGGAGGCCCAGCAGACAATCTAGGTATAAAAAGAGCTCCCAGAGAGGATAAGGTAGTGGCAAAGCAACATAAATAATTGTGTTCAGCATAGAAGAATGCAGGGACGTATTCACTCCCAAATCCTACATTATGGATAAATAGAGGATCTGTTTCAAATAAGTGTTATATCGTTAAAAAAAAGATGATTTGTCCTTGGTTTTTACTTCCATGTCCAGTGCTGAGATTTCCTTGCAGAAAGAGCAGTCCTTTGGAACGCAGTCTCATAGGGTATGTGTGATTGTTTGGAATAACGTGATAGCCCAAGCTATCCCTAATTAAAGGAAATGTGTGTTCATTGCAGAATAGCATCAGGAGGGGAGGGAAAATAAGCTGTGCTCCAATTTGCTTGTGTATTTCCTATCTTTGGCCTTAAATGAGTTGGTACCCATGTTTGGGCATGGATTCCTACTGAGTCAAGTTAAGGGTGGAGAAAAAAATGGAAAGATGGAAGATTAGAGTGGGTTTGGTGGGTATAGAGTTGAGAATGGACAATTGTATTACTAGAAAATAATAAAAGTAGTTGCTGAATTACTGTTTATTTTCTATCTTCTGCATATACTAATTACATAGTTTGTAAGTGGTATGATTGTATGTAAAGGTAGCCAAAACTTGGAACTGGAGCAAAATGATTGTGTAAGGAAGTAATAAATAATGCACAAGATCAGTCTCCGTTCAGCTGGACACAAATAGGTTAGATCCAGTAAAGCATATTTGTTCATAAATACTGCACAAGAAGTAGTAGAGCAGGAAGGTGCACAGTTGGAGATTTTGCTTTTGAAGACTTGGGGCTTTCATTGGTATTAAACCAACTAGAGCTAACTGTCATGCTTTGGGATGGAAGGGAAATACACATATAATTTGTCGATTGTTTAGTTAAGGTAGATATTATCTCTTTTTAAATTGTTTTTGTTCATAAACTATACAAAATACTATTTTTCTACTCTTGTTTGTATTATATGGTTATTTTGCCTTTACATCTTCTGACCAGTTCCTGCCTTTCTGGCTTTTAGAAGAATATAACCAGTGATACTGTTACTTATGATGTAGTGCTTGGTATCATGTGGATTTACTTGGCATCAAATCATGGGTGGAATTGAAGCTTGTTGCAGAAGTGGTAGGGGCTGCAAGCCAATACTGAAGCTGCTTGGAGGCTGAGCAAACTCCCTGGGGTGTGGAGAACTACTGTAGGTGATGTGAGAAATTGCTGTATGTAACAAACCACAGTGTGAGAAGCTGACACCAGTTGTAGGCATCTCCCTGTGGTACGCCTGGATTTCACAAGTGGTAAAGGGGGACTTGTGTGAGAGATGCCCAGACAGTGCCATTGCATGGAGAGGAGCACTGGGATCACTTAGGGAAGTGCAGTGTTACAAGACCAATGGTGCCTGATAATAATTTCAGAAATACCAAATTTGGGTATAGCAGTAGCAAAGCTGGGACCATGAAGGGAAGAAATAATTGGAGTGGTTTGTTAGATGGGGACAGGGAAAAGGAAGTAGAAGTGTGCTGGAAAAAGAAGATCAAAAAATGAGAAACAAGGTTAAGTGATGTGACCGGGTGCTGTCTGGGGTTGGTGTTGGGCAGATGTGTGATCATCACAGCTGGAGTATGACAATAAATTAAACTTGTTTCAGTTGCTTATTGCATCTTTTTCCCATTGAATCTTTGTGTTTGCAGTGACAGTATAGTCATAATGAAGTGTATTTGTTGTGCTAGCCTGTGACTTTTTGAATTCATCTCTTAATCTGTGTTTATAGTTGTTGAAGGTTGGATTTAGTTCTTTTCCTCAGGAATTTTTTCTCCCATGGGTTGCTAAGACACAAATGACTGAGCTTATTGCCGAGTACTTAAGAGAAACAAAGCATAAGGCTAGAGCCTTTCTTCTTGGCAGGGTGGGGCAGAATTGCCCCTCATGGAAGCAGGGCTTGACAACGAGAGATTTTGAGAGACTGAAAAGCAAGGGCAGGGGGGAGGTCATCCTTCTCTTGCTGGGGACCCTCGGAGCAGGACGGTCGGAGCTGCTGTCTGCTGAACCCACGGCCCTGTGAGAAGCCAGCATGGAGCTGCCAGTCTGTCTGCTGTGAGTCTCTGCCCTCTGCCCCATTGGGAGCTGCCTGCCACCAGCCTGTCTCTCCCCCTGCTCCTCCTCACCGCTCCGAGTTTCTTCGCTACATTGTAGCGAGGTTTCCCCCTGCATGTCGGGACCTCTTACCGTCCCAGCTCCCTGTGTCCGGGGATCCTGCTGTAGCACCGACACCAGCTGCCCCCCGAGGGTCTGTGGAACAAAGGCTCTCCTCCATCCCTCCGTGCCTCGGGCAGCTGCCATTGCCGTGTGCTACCTGAGCTCACGCCGGAGCGCCCCCTGCAGCTGCCGGAGAATCATCACACCCAGAGCGCCCCCTGCAGCCACCGGGGAATCATCACACCCAGAGCGCCCCTGCAGCCACCAGGGAATCATCACACCCAGAGCGCCCCCTGCAGGCTGTGACTGGAACTGCACCAAAGGGAAAAAGTGCCTGAAGCTGAGCAGGCTGCCACTGGGTTTCTGGTTCTGTTTGTTGGTTAACATTATAGTTGTTGTTATTTGTTATCCTTGTTTTAGATATTAGTAAAGAACTGTTATTCCTATTCCCATATCTTTGCCTGAGAGCCTCTTGATTTCAAATTTATAATAATTCGGAGGAAGAGGGGTTACAGTTTCCCATTCCAAGGGAGGCTCCTGCCTTCCTTAACAGACACCTGTCCTTCAAACCAGGACAATAGTCTGTACAAGATCTGCTTTCATTGTTTCTTCAAGACTGTGGTTTACACTGAACTCTATTAGTGTCATATTTTTCTAATGTTACTGATCCTTTGGTCATTTTTTATTCTTCCAGTGCCTCTCAACTCCTTGAGATGAAGGATAATATGTATCTCAAAAATACTTGAAAGAATAATACATTTATGTAGTAAGTTGCCAACTGAGGCAATGTAAGGCATGTATACCAAAAAGTAATGCTGAGAAGTACTCCAGAGATCTACCTTATCACACTCAGTCCCTATGGATAGCAATTTTCCAGTATTTTATGAATTCATTAGTATTGCCCTATATTCCTGTATCCACTGGATTTTCTAAGAAGACATGATCATTGTTGTAAATACCTTTGTGCTAATTTGAATATATTTGTGTATGTATATTGGTTTTAGTTTCCTTGCTTCTCATGAAACCATTGTGTTTTAATAGATGAATTGCGAAAATTGAGTTGGTCTGGCATTCCCAAACGTGTTCGTCCAATTGCATGGAAGCTTCTTTCAGTAAGTTGTATTTTTTTTGTTCTTCCTCTGCATTTAGTAGTAATAGCTTTTTCAAGCATTGCAAATGATTTTGCATGAATTGTAATCCATCAGTGATGGTTGGAAATGTGTCTTGTGCTGAATTGTAATGGAAGTTATGTTCTTTTACTCAATTTCAAGATAAATCTATCAAATTGAAAGGAGGGGGATGAGAAGTAGTAGTAAATCATGTCAGCTGTGTATCTATTTTTCAGCCTGGCTTTCTATGAAAGAAAGGCTTGTGATAACAGTGGCCTCTTTCAACCAGTTTTGATGGGATGGTGGTGAGTTCAAAGACAAGTACATTCTTAAAAGTTTTCTTGAAAATAGACACACAGTAGGGGAAGCAAAGACTATCAGCGTCCTACAAAAGGCTTCATTCTGGCTTCACATTAAAGTAACTACAAGAAAGGATTACCACTGTAGTGAGGAAAAGCAGTGATAGGATCTATAGGTTTTTTTGGCTGATTCTTCTATAGTGCTTTAAGATTAACAACTCTGAACCACTGTGTCAATTAAGTTGTGGCATTGGCTCTCCTGATGTCAGACATGTGATTCAGTTCAGAGAGACAACCTCATTAAAAAACTAATCACTTTTTTGTGGTGCGAGTTTTTGGCTGCCCGAGCACTCTGATCTTTTCCCAGTGGCCAGAGGATTTTGCAACGGCTGTAGCTTGAGAGCAGGTTGACTGAAGTACCATGGGGCAGCACACAGAGGTGTTTCAGTTGGGCATCAGAGAGATGCTTGTGGGAATCTGTGATTCACTGGGTTTGGTGTTACAGAACAGGATTTTTTTCATCTTGGTGTTTGCGCTATGTTTAAAAAGGTTCTTCTGCAAAAATATAGTTTATTCTTCATAGAGGTATTTTTCTTGTCAATCTTTTCAGCTATAATGCTTGTGATGACAAACAGTTAAGCATTTTAGCTGTTGTTCATCTGCCTGTGGTTAGGAGGTTTATGAGGATGTTTGTATTGAAAAGAAGCAGAACTCTCATGATGTCTACTCTCCAGAGGCTGTGAAAGACACTTTCTCAGCAAATCTTCATGCATTTAAGAACTGTTTAAAATTCTGAATTATACACACACACACACACACCAGTTTAGCACTATTGAATTTTTCAGAGAGTAGACTTAAATAGCTTTGTTTTTTATAGAATAATTCCATAGGGAATGCAAAGTATTTACTTCAGATTGACACTGATTTCCAGTGACTGAAAGTCTCTCTTGCTGATGAGTTCTACTAAATTTGCAGCTTAGTTCCTTCTAATGCTAAATGCAGATGCAGCTTAATGGTGGATATTCAAATGTCCTGCTGTAATTGAAATGAAACATGGAGCTTACAATTTATTTTAGTTCTGTTTCCAAAGTTATATGTGATTTTGGTAGTAAAAAAGCCTTTTTTTTTTCTCTTGGAGTTTGGGATGTCTATTTTAAAATACCAGAAGTAAGAAAAACTATGGCTAACTCAAAGTTGACTTTGAAACATAGTAAGCTAAAGCATAAGGATTTTTTAAGTTCAGAATCAGAAGACTGACACTGAGGTTTAAAGAGTCAAAATTATGCAAATTATAAAAATATAAAATGAGCTGACTCCTCTTGCTTTCTAGTAAGAACATGGTCTTTCCAGGAGCTTTAACTTAATTCTGTAAGTTGATTTTAGTTTAGTATTCTTGGTCTAGAAAAATGCCTAAGTGTAGAGTTCTCTTGTTCTGTTGCTTTAACAACTCCAGTTCAGGATATATTTCAGTTCAATTTGCAACTTCATCTTGCCATACCTCTGCAAAAACCTGCTTTCAGATTCCTTTTTTTATACTTTAGGAATTAAGTGGATTTTTTTTTTAGTAAGAGACCTACAAAAATCTGGCTTTTTTTGTTTTTTGTTTTTTTTTTTCCGGCCTCCAAATGGCAGTATTTTGAAAATTCTTAGCTTTTCTTAAGTAAGTCCTGCCATGATTTCTTATCTATTATGTGGTCCTCATTGAAAAGTCTTATTTAAAAAGCCCAAAATTAATTTTTTTCAGGGAATGGAGTACACTTTGTGGTATCTGAGGCAGATGATCATTGTCTTGTTTGTAAAACCAGTATGGAAATTGGAATTTTAAAAATATGATTTAAGAAATTGAGAAGTTGAGATAAATGTTACATAGTCAACAGATTAATAATGTTAACAAGTGTTTGATAAAGACAGTTTTTCAGTATAATACTCTGTTGATGTTATGCATGTCTACTGGTAACAGTATATAAAAAAAAGACATGATTTATTTTTAAAATATAGCAAAAAATGTTAAGTACACTGTACCTAAACAGCAAGAACTATACAGGCTCTCTTCTCTTTTGAATAACAAAACTAAAGATAGGTTTGCAAAAGCCTTTGGAGGAAATTAATGAATAAATGAATTAAACTCTCCACCAATTTATTTGCTGCTGATACATTGCAAGCCTTCCCAACTTTTAAAAATAAAACCTAATTTGTAAAGTGAACAGGAAACACGACATGTCAAATTGAAAGATTAGTTCAGTTTTTGAAACTGAATAATGGCAAAAAGACTTGCTGAGAAAGTATTGGTGTCCTTCAGTCACGTTTGATCTTACAAATGAATTCTAATGCAACCAACTAAGATATCCTACAGGGAAGAAACCACAACTGTTGAGAATAAATGGGCAGCAGAATTCAATATTTAATACAAAACACTGGGACAGGATATTAAATGTCAGACAAAGTCTTTAGGCAAAAGTGAAGCTGGTGGGATTTAAAGTACCTGGAATCAGACACAAGTCTATATATCTTAATGGAATTCATTTTGCCAAAGCAAATACCTCTTAAGGTATCTGGAATGTAAAATGGCTTGTACTTATTTTGTTGTCATTATAAACTAAGTAATTAAAGTGTACAGGAATAACATTTTCCATGATTTTAATATAGAATCTTAGAGTTGTATAGGTTGGAAAGGACCTTTAAGGTTGTGTAATCCAACCATAAACCAAACACTGCCAAGTCCACCACTAAACCATGTCCCTAAGGGCCACATCTGCACATCTTTTAAACACCTCCAGGGATGGTGACTCAGCCACTTCCTCAGGCAGCCTGTTCCGATGCTTGGTAATCCTTTCCATTAAGAAGTTTTTCCTAATATTGAATGTTAGCCTTGCTAATGTATATAATTCCTACTTGCAGGCAACTGAATTAATACACATTTTTTTAAAATTTAGTAAAATTGCTCCAATACTGGCCACATAGAAATTAAGGAACTCACATGTTATTAAATTTACCTGAACTTATTTATTTAAGCTTTTCTCCTCTAAAGTCAACACTATCTTAGTATTTTTTATGAGAAATTGCATTTTGTAGAAAAAAAAAGGCAGTTAAAAAAAAAAAAAAAGCAGCTGTCTTTATAAGGTGTTTGTATCTGAATTTTGGACCACCTGGAGTGATTTGAAAAATAGTTTAGTAAAGGATTATTTAGATTTGTGTAGGAGTACATGTCACCATATCAGTTTATTAGATTTCCTGTCACATGTAATCAAATGCCAGCAGTGCTTTTTGTAAGGCAGAGAGTAATTCTTCTCATTTCACTGTTTTTTCAGGGCTATCTTCCTGCAAATGTGGACCGAAGAGAAAGCACTTTACAAAGAAAATGCAAAGAGTATTTTGCATTTGTTGAACAATACTATGATTCCAGAAATGATGAAAACCACCAAGATACTTACAGACAGGTAGAGCACTTATTGAATTGACTTTAATCTACAGAGCACTCGCTAAAGGACTTAGAGATTATTTTTGAACTTTGCTACTGTTTTTCTCTGTTTGTTTAAGCTTACCTGATAGACAACTCTCTAATAATTTTCCTAAATTTTAGAAGCAAAAATATGAAGTAGTTTTGGTTAGAAATTCAAAATAGTGGGTTTCCTTTAGTGTCAGCATTAGTTTTGCCATAGTTTTCTGTTTAAAAATAGTGGTATTTTCAAATATTTCATCTCCTGCTCAGACCCTCATTCAAATGAGTGAAGATGGACAGGAAAAGTGCAACAGTGGCTGTTCCTTACTGGCTCCATACTTCTGTTTAAGAAGTTAAAACTGTATATGATGTGCAATAAACAGAGGTGTCAAACTTTCAAACTCACCCAGATAAGCAGATAACTTTTCTTCAAGTTTTGTATTGAAATGAATAGTTTGTAGCACTAAGTATAGGCTAAGAATGATACTTTAGCCTTTCTTGGGACAGAAGAAGCTAAGATCTTCCTTTCAGCTTTAAGACTAATCTTTAGTAGCAAGAAGTATACAGCATCGCTAACATAAGGCTTGTGAATGGAACCCAAAATCATCACTTGAGCACTCTGTTACATAAAACTCCTTTGTGAAGTTTGGAATAAAAATTTAAGAAATATTGGAATTTTTGTGCTCTCTTCTTGATTGTCAAATACATTAAAATAGGTGCTAAACTCTGCTTCTACCTTTGGAGATTTGGACTTTATGATCTTGCAGGTGTTTTCCAACCTAAATGATTCTATGACAGTGGCAGTTGAATATTACTTCACAGAAGCAGTAGTATGTATTTACTCATAATTACCCTGAGGTAATGAGTATTGCCAATATGGTTATAATTTGCAAATAATTAAAATGTGGTATAAGGCTCCTAGAATGTGAATACAAATATATGTATTTTTAAATTTTGCTTCACTGAAAGATTAACTTAAAGATTTGGCTGTATGTTTTGAAATACTGTAAAAATCCATGTTATCCCAAAAGTAATGATACAATGGGATTACAACTAAGAGTGTAAACCAATATAATTATTTTAAGTTTTATGATGTTTAGAAAGTGTGTTGTTGGTTCCTTTTGCAGTATTCTTCTTTGTCTAATTAGATCCACATAGATATACCACGTATGAGTCCTGAAGTTTTAAGACTTCAGCCCAAAGTAACAGAGGTAAGAATGAAATATTCTCTTTCTGTAAGAGAAAACATTTTATTAGTGAATCCGATATCACAGTTTGATTAATAGTTAATTTGATTTCACTTGCTATTTTGACTTCAGAACTAGGTTAAAGAAGTAAAAAATGAGGATATATGAGTAGAGGCTAAGAATAGCAGTGTAAGTATGAGTAATAAAAGCAAAGGCACCTCATTAATTTCCTGTATTGAATATTATAGCTCGCTGGTTTTTCTGTCCAGCCTGGCGTTGCCACGACAGATTCCAGCTGGCTATATTTCCAGGAATGCCCCTGTCCCCAGGGCACTCTGGCAGCGTCCCGTAGACACTTAGCCAGAGAAACTGCGGCCTGCGTTGTGATGCAGGAACTGTCCAGTTTAGCTATCAGCTGAAGATGAATAACGAGAGGGCTCTTGGAGTGCCTTTAATTCTGAGTGGCTTTATTGCAGGGTCTTCACACAGAGGAGAGGCCGGATCCAAGAGCACGAGGGGCCCTCAGACACAGCCTTAAGAGTTATCATGTACCACCAATCACCTGGGGGTTTGGGGGAGTATAGGGAAGTTCCAGGGTTACTTGGTCCTATGGGATGGGGAAGGAAAGGGGCCCAGGAGATAACAGGGAATAGAACAAAGGCTCTTGGGGGGAGGGAGGAGATGATGGACACCAGCAATGGCTACTCTGGTTTGTCCTGGGTTCAACCACGGTCACTTCACCTTCCAGGGGTTTCCTATCTCCTTGGAACTTTCTCCACCAGTTATCTTTCTCCTTTTCTAAGTCTTCTCCCCCTGAGGTTTCTAAGGACACATCCACAGCAGCTACAGAATATGCCAGTTTTTATTGTGGTCTTGTGCCATTGAGGGTTTTTTCCCCCTTTTTTTCCATTTATATATTTTGTTAATACTATGTTTTTTTAAGTAATCCAGAGCATAGTCCTGTGGTTCCATGTATTTGTCAAAATCATTTAAGGTCTGAAAGTTCTTAGAGTGTTCCACTTGGGAAATTCTCCTATTTGAATTTGTAGCACAACTGGTTTGAATGCCTTTTCTGATTTTGCTTCCTTGTAAGTTTTGTGTGTTGAGTACACTCTTTAAATTGTTTTACTACTGCTGTGACTATATAATTGATGTAAATATATAATAATGTGATTAAATATGTGATTAATGGTAACTATATTAATCAAATTGGCCTGTATTGTTGAGGAACCAAATCTCATGGGGACTTTTAATTTTTAAGTATATAGGTCATAAATAGCATAGATGGTGTGGATTATCCTCTTTCAATTATTTAGTTTAATTCTTCAACTTATTCTCCTTTCTAATGGTTCTAGTTAGACCTTCAAATGTACTTCCATGTAGCTTCTGTTCATACAATTATAGATCCAAATACAACATTATCTGATAGTTCATTATGAGAACTTAAATGCAGAACTAGCTTTCATTTGGTTTTCCACTGTTCCAATTATTTGTTTAATGGCAGTGCTCTTCCACGCGTTGGAGAATTGGTTTGAAGAAATAGCCTAGTACAGTGTTACAAAAAAAAATACTATAAATATAGGGCTTTCCACCTGCTTTCTACATAGTGGTGTTTTACCTGGGCTGATCTAGGGATGAATCAAGGAGGAGTATAAGTAAAATCAAGGGACAAGAAAGAAACAATATCAATAAGAAATAAACTATTAAAGAAATTAATTAGATCAGTGGGCTACTGGGAGGATGAGCTTGTATCTGTCTTTTACTCTCTCTCTGCTCTTAACCAAACCCTACTTGCTTGATGCCATTGTACAAAACATGCTGAAAGGGTCATAGCATCCAATTTCTCCGTTGTTTCTTTCTCTTGCTTTCTGGGTTTCTGGAGACCAACCATAGCACCACCAAACCCCTCAGCCCCACAGGGATCCTTCCGTACTCACAAGGGCCCATGCAGATAGGGTATGTTGTTCCCAGAGCTGACCCTTCTAGAGAGAGAGAAGATGATGCTGGTCTCTGGTGAGCAACAGTCCACTCCCCACTTTTTAAGGCAAGATGGCAAGGGCTATAAAGAGAAGGGAATCAGAGTAAGGGTCAAAGGCAGGTTTCAAAGGATGACACTGTGTGCAAAACTGTTGTTGTGAATATTATGGCCAGTTTTGTACATACTTATGATGCCGCAAAGATTTAGAATAATGATATCACTACTTGTAATAATCTCACACAGAATGAGGTGAAGAGACTGTAGTTGATGGAACTGGACAAAAACACTGTTTAAAGCTTCAGAAAGACAGCACATGTATAAACCTCACAGTCTCCTGACTTAAATTTCCAAAAGCTGCTATTCCAAGATTTTTGCTATTCTTGGTGCTATCAGTCTCTGTTGCCAAAGAACTTTTAATTAGAGTTAATAAGGCTGTTTTAATTTCTTATCTGAACTCAGAGTTTG
Source organism: Eopsaltria australis (assembly GCA_034509425.1). Classification (NCBI taxonomy): domain Eukaryota; kingdom Metazoa; phylum Chordata; class Aves; order Passeriformes; family Petroicidae; genus Eopsaltria; species Eopsaltria australis. The sequence continues at coordinate 67,500 of JAVTVJ010010901.1, read as the reverse complement.
GTTTCTGTAATAAAATGTTGCACTTTAGAAAAAGATGTTTTGAATCTGATGTGTGGAAATAACTAGATATTATGTGTTCCTTTTAAAATCAGTCTAAAGTGTTTATTTTTTATGGGAGTTGTATGGATCCTGAGTGAGGGGAAGGTAACGTTGGAGCAAGGATTTAAAGGACTAAAAATTACTTAATAGTGGCCCTGAAAGAGGAGAACAGAGGAGTTGGGGGTGGTCTTTCATATAGTGAAGTCAAGTTATTTTAAAGGCTACTTATTATTTAGTTTTAATAAATTTGATTAGCTAACATCGACTGGTCTAATTTAATATCTTTTCTTGCTTTAACTGAATTTTGTTGAAATGGAAAGCACGTGGCTGTGTACTTCCCATCTATGCTTCTATATTACACATAATGATTTCAAGAAAACTGCCCAATTTTAAATAGTTTACAGTTTTGTCCTCCCCTCTCTTTTCTTTTTTTCTTTCCCTCCCCTACTTAGAAAAGAAAAAGCAAATTTTCAAAAGCTTTTGAATTAAGGCTTTGGAAGTTTCAAAGTTCCTCTGAGGTGGCAACACCCACAAGTAATTCAAAACCTTCATTTAAGCTGATGGATTCTTCTCTTTATGTATATGAATATAATTCTTGCTGTAATTATGAATGAGAGTCAAATTCAAAAGAGAATAATAGATTGGTAATGACATCTCATGAGATGTAGTGGTTCATAGTAGAAAAATAATTCCACTTTTTGTTGCTGGTTTGGAAATCAAGAAGGGATCCTTTTGGGAAAGTGACCTTTTTAATGAGTCCTATTTGAACACAGTCATGAGTGTTGTAAAGAAACTTAAATCAGTCTGCTGTTCAGGTTTTCAGTGCTCATTTTTTTTTTGATTCAAAACAGTAAATGAAACTTTATGAAAATGGTTAGGAAATTGAAAATGCTATTTCAGTGTTGTGGTAGTTTGAAAGCAAATCAGTGAGAGACTCAAAGTGAGAACTACAATTTAATAGAAAAATTAAAATAAATGCAATAATACAAAAAACACTGTCAGAATCAGAATACAACCTGACACCCTGTCGGTCAGGGTGTTGGTAGTAGTCCACTTAGAAGGTGGTTGCAGTCCTCTGGGAGTGATAGATGCGGTTCTGTTGAAGCAATGAACCTGAGAAAGGTGTAGTTCTCCTCTGAAGGTCCAGTGGTGGTGTAGAAGGGTCTGATCTTCCTCTGGGAATCCTGTGGAAAAAGCTGACTTGTGGTGTTTCAAATTCCAGATTATATCCAGATAGGGATGCATTGGTTCCTCATCCTAGGCAGAGCATCTCACAATGGGATGATGGAGTTTTATCAGTGGGACTCAATGGCCCTTTAACTGCAGCCATTAGGGATGAGCAAAGTAAAGTGCCCCACCTGGCTCCAACAGCTGGCTCATTAGAAGACATGCCCTGGGGCCATCAGGGATGAGCCAGAAACACTGCCCCACCTGGCCCCAACATCCCATGAAGATGGTGATAGAATACGTACCATTGTAAACTAAGACAAGTGTGTATTTGAATTTCTCATTAGAAGCATTTGGGGATATTAAAGCTGATGTGCCATCACTACGTGGTGCTTCTTGCTCAAAATATAACACTCCCCCCAACAAACACAAACACCACCCCCCTGTTGCGGTTTAGAGGTTTGGGGAATCGAAAGCGGGTGGAAACACGAATTTTTAGTGGTTTTAATTTGCCTATTTGAGTTTCTGGCTAAATGCCAGCACACTTACCAAAATTACTTGATTTTTGTTGTGAGATAAGGATTAATAGTCGGCAAAGTAAGTTTGCACTTTAAGGAATATAAAGAGAATTTATTAAGAGACTTAAAACAGTAGTAATAATAATCAGGAATCAGAACAAAACCTTTAGAACACCTTTTTTCCACCCTCACCTCTTAATTTCTTTCCCACTGACCATACAAAAGACAACGCTTCGACCTGTAGTTAAATTACCACCTCTGGAACAGTTCTTTTCTCAGTTCATGTAGGGAGAGAAGTTTTCTCTTGCTCTAGCATGTTGATTCTCCATAGGAAATACAGTTCCTATGGATGTCAGCCTCACAGCAAGGAGCTGCCCGGAGGAAAAGATTTACTTGTTATGAAAACCCTTCCCACTTCAGTAGCTTTCCCAGGGCTACTACAAATGGACATATGATGGTCGTGGAGGTACTCTTTGAGGATGAACATTTCTATTACAGTGGCAACGAAATCCCCTTTTCTCCTTATTGGCAACACAAGTCTTCTTCTGGTATTCCTGGGGCAAGGAATTTTTACACAAGAGTCTTAGTCCACTGACTTTAGCTAGAACATTACATCCCACCTTTTTCACTCTTTGAGACCATTGTTCATATATTACAGGGTATATTATAGCTGAGTTTATCAACATGTCTTCAGAAGAGAATTTTCAGCCCTAAGGTTTAAGGCACTCCTCATCTCCTCCTTCTTTGGATATAGGCTTTGCTACATTTCTTTAACTTGGAGTCTTTATGTTGTACCTGTTGTAAGTGTCTTCATTCCTTTCCTTTTCTGTGTGGGGGAAAACGGATGTTTTCAAGTCCCGTCCTGATATTGAAAAAAACCAGTTAATTTGTCTTTCGGCCAGGCGATGGTCACATGTCCTCCACTCACGTTGTTCAAGTGTAGTATGTTCAGTGTTTGAGCTGAGGGAGGAGTTAGTCTGCGCCGTTCTTCATCCAAGCCGTGTCTGGGCTGCAGGAGGTCGGCGGGCTGCGTCCGAACTGCAGGGGGGCCGGCCCAAGCCTTTTTTCTGCTGGGCCGTTCTGCGGAGCCGGCCCGGGCCAGCCCAGCAGGGTCGGTGAAGCTTAGTCACCTCAGAAGTCTAAAAGAGGACTTCTCCAGGTTTTCTCCTGGTTTTATGAGTTCAGGAGGTGGAAACTGTAATACTTCATTTTGGGTACATAATTTCTCGGTCGCCCTCCTTCTTTCTGTACTGGGAGTTTTGACTAAGGTTACCCCACGACACCTCCTCTTAGTTGTCATACCTGGATTTTAAAAATGTTTTAAAATTTATAGACTTCTCAATTTGCAATGCAGACTGTGTTTCTTATCAGGTTCTTCGGAAATGAAAGGTTGGTGGTACAAATTTGTGAATTGTTTGACTTCAGACACGCCTCTATGAAAAACCATTATGTTTATAGTTTCTGCAGTGGGTATTTTGATTGATCTTACTGAATTGCTGTGGCTTTTTGGTTGGCTGTTGACTGTGCATATTTTGTAACCCCATCACACCATGAGTTTTTTATTTAGCCTACTGCATAACCCTGTTTTACATTCTGCAATTGCTACTTTAATAGGTTTCTCTAGTCTACTCATTCTGATATTTGTTTTTTGAGAAAGTTGTTTGTATTTGCAATATGTTAAACATTCCTTTTTCAGAAGTGACACACAGAATGATAACTCTGATAATGCTGAGAAACTACAGCCCTGAAAGTAGAAGTGGCAATGGACAGAAGCAGGCAGTGGCTGTGAGCTTACTAACCTTGCTAGATAGGCAGTTTTCCAATAATATTGTGTAAACAACTGTAATTTCATCAGAGTATGATTATGTAAATGTTGTAAATGTCTGAGTGTGAAATCTTTATGCAGTTATTGATAGACAGTGAAACACCACTGGCTATTTCTTAAAGGGCAGAGGTTGGGGTTTTTTTTTGTTTAATACGCAGCTCTTGTTAAAATGCATGAGGTGACAGGACTAGAACCAAGAATTTGTAGCTAAAGGAATAAGCATCCTGACTAATGGAAACAAGAGGCTTCTTTGGAGAATTTGCTAATGAATACTTTCCTTTTTGCCTAATCTCTGAAATCACACTGAGCAAAAACTGAATCTCAGTTCTGGTTGTAATGGATCAGATGTGAGCTGTCTTAAGGATTGTATTTTAGTGCCCACCAAAACTTTTTGTACTTGCTTTTGTTGACTGTCTCCCCTGTTCTGTGCATTTTCAGCCAGGGAAACTAAACCTGGAGGACAGGTTTAGGACTCAAAAGAAAGCCTGTAGGAGGATAGATGTTGATATTTGGGACTTGTTTTCAAAGCAAAAGGCGCAAATATGTTTTGGCTTCAGGTAACTTATGTGGAAGCCTGTGATGGGAATTTCAAGCACCAGGATATGAGTCCTTTATGCTGAGACCATTCCTTAATTAAAAATGACTGCAAGAGGACTTTTAAAATAAATAATAAGATATTATTTAAAATTGAATTAAAACAGTCAACTTCTTAATCTAACAAAAACTTAAAGTGAGATTGAATTAAATAATCTTGACTTCACAACTAAACTTTCTCCACCTATTGCATCCTTTCAGGGCAGGTCTTTCACCAACTTTCTTGAAGCCTGAGCATTCACTGATTTCTGGAGTTGCAGCAAGCCACAGAATCCTTTGGGTCCTTCCAAAATGTCTCTTTTTTATTACTGAGGCCAGATCTGAAGAGCAACATAGTTTGTGCTCTCATGAATGAGCAAACATTCTTTTGTTTCAGAAGATTATATATCCCTGTTGCCTTTTCCCCCAACCTGGAAAAGAAACTCGAGATCATTTTAGCAAGGAGGTAATATAAAAGGGGATCTTTATTTTGAAGGTCTTCAGGAGCAGTTATGGAAAGGTGTCCATAAAAGCCCACCCCCTCCAGGGGTGAGTACATATTTATAGCTTTTAGGAAATTAGCATAATTGATTAAGAGCACCAATAAGGAGAACAAGTGGTGATTCAATTCCCCCCCAGGTACAGCCCCTTCTCGGGAGCCCCCCTCTCAGCACCGGCTGTACTTTGTTTATGAAAATGTACCTCAGAGTTGTTCTTGGCCTCGGTTCCCAGGAAGAACCGAGATAGGACAGGGCCTTGTACCCCCCAGGGCTTGGAGCTCTGGAATTTGTTTTGTCTTTCTGCTTAGGGAAAGACCATGGAAAAGTACTGGAAAAACTAGCTATTAATACAATAGGCTACAGAGCTACAAATATATGTGCAAAGAGTACAGAAAACATATAAAAGAACAAAAAGGCAGAAATTAAACAGCATCATCCCTGATTGAGTATCTGTAGTTAGGACAAAGGATGTAGCAGCTTTCAGTCTGCTGCTTATTTGCAGCCTTCAAAGGCACGTAATATCTTCAGAAGAGTAATTGAGAGGAAATTCAGCCTGTCACAGGCCTAAATGGAGTCAGGAAAAAGTTGCGTGGTTTTCTTGGTCTCTTCTCATGCTGAGATATGGTGTGGCCTCATGAGTTTTTTCAGATCCTAAGCAAGCTTCAGTTTACAAAGTTGAGAGAGTGAGGTTCTATGATATGGCAGGCAGTTGCCTTATTTCTACATTTCCTGATTGTTTCAGGTTTTTCATTAACCTATGCAGACGTCTGGAGTGTAAAACTCCACACTGCAGTATTAGGCAAACTTAACTGTTGTGGAATCTCTTTTATGGGCATATTATTAAAAAATCTAAACTATATCAAGTCCTTCTTTCTGTTACTTAGGAATAAATAGAATACTGCATTAGTAGAATACTTCTTTCAAAGAGATGGACAATTATGGGAAGATCATTTAATATTTCTTTCCCTTGAGAAAGGAGGAATTTTATATTACTGGAAAAGCTCCAGTGAATAAGAGCTACTTTGTATTAACTACTGTAACTGACTTATATGCTAGGTTGGTTTTAACATGTACTAATACATTTATGCCTTTTTGTGCATATTTTTTATACTACTTAACTCCATGATATTAAATTTGTCTGCAAGGAGGTTTTCAACATCCTCATAAGGGGAAGCAGATGGGCAGGTACCGACCTCTTCATTCTCATGACCAGTGACAGGACTCAAAAAAATGGCACAAAGCTGAGTCGGGGAGGTTTAGGTTGGATATCAGGAAAATGTTTTTCACTCTGAGAGTGGCTGAACACTGGAACAGGCTCCCCAAGGAAGTGGTCACAGCACCAAACCTGACAGAGTTCAAGAAGTGTTTGGACAATGCTCTCAGGCACATGGAGTGATTCCTGGGGTGTCCTGCACAGGGCCAAGAGTTGGAGTCAGTGATCCTGATGGATCCTTTCAACTCAGTTTATTCTATAATTCTATGATGTTATGATAATTTACAAGTGTCTTGTTTAAATCGTGCTTATCACTTGTTAAATTAAATTGATTGTTTCTTTAACTCTTTTTCAGATCTTTGAAAGGATTTTGTTTATCTGGGCAATACGTCATCCAGCCAGTGGATATGTTCAGGGCATAAATGATCTTGTTACTCCTTTTTTTGTAGTCTTCGTTTGTGAATACATAGGTAAGATTTGTCTTAATACTGTATTATGAATTAGTATTGATTTTGAAACATCATTTTCATTTTATTCTAAGAGTTTGGATGAGCTAATGAAAGCATCATGTAATACATTAATTTTATCATAAATGTTTGTAATTATAAATCTATATATCTTTAAATATAAGCTGAGAAGCAACCATATTTTAAGTAGTCAGTGAAGTTCAGGAATCATCTTGATTTTTGCTTAAGAAGTGTTCACTGCTTTATTTTCCCTTTATCTTCTAAGTCATGTTTTTTTGAAAAGTTTAAATTGTATATATGGACTGGACAACAGCAGCAAAACAAAAAACCCAACAATGCCTGCCCTGCAGGAAAAAACCCCACCAAAACAAAAAAAGTAATCCATGAAACACAGATATTTTTAATTTAGTTGTGGGGAAATTAAAATAAAGGGAACCTATTGAACTGCATGTGTGACTGAAATAATGGCATCCTGGAATTAGAGTCTGAAAATTAAGACAACAGTAATAAAATTTCTCTGGTTAAGAACTCTGCTCTTCTGAGACTTACAACATTAGTAACAGTGGTAGTGTCATCAACTCCATTTGTGTTGAGTTTGTGGCTTTATGTGTGAATATACTTTTGAAAACATAACTTAGATGTGGGTTAAATCTTAAATTTGCAGATTTGTATTTAAGTTATTATAAGCATTAAGAGAATGACTGACTATTAACAATAAGTCATTAATAACTTGGGTATAACTATGGATATAAAATGTAAGGTTTAACAGAAAAAATGACAATGTTCATCTGGTTTGAATTAAAACTGTTTTCCTTGTACTTTTGTGTATTCTACACACAGTGAAAATTTAAGTGTTGTGTATGTAAACTTGAGCAATGTATTGTCTGGGTACTTTGATGGGGCTACATACAGTGAATTCTTCCTACCTTGTCTGTGCAAGATATCCATTGGTGTATTAATCCAGATCGATTAGTTTTAATGAAGGACAGATTATCCTTGAGGGGATGATAGACTATCTATTTACTCATTTGCATGGCAACACCTCTGTTGCTTTGTTCATTTCTTGTTTCAGAGGGGGATGTTTCATTGCTAAGCAACTAATGAGAACTACTGCTGCTTTCTCCCTAATCATCTCCTAAGTAGGGTAGAAGCCTACTCCTGAGAGTATTTGCAGTTTCTGCCTTTTATTCCCTCATTTGACTGATAATGAAAATGTTCTTAATGATCCTAGAACAGTAGGGTCTCTAGTAGACTTTAGGGTTGCTAATTGAAATAAGAAGTTCAAATGAGATGTGATTAGAGAATTGATATTCCATGTTAAATAGACCATTTAATTAATATGGTAAATAAGTTTGTCTTTACCACCAACGTACATTTGGAGACCCTGGTGGTTGTTAGTGTATTTGCCACTTCGTCAGGATTGTCATACTGGACAGCATAGCTGTTCCTGTAAATGTTCGGTGAAGAAAGACAAAATGTGCAAACTTTCAACCATAAAAGATAGTTGGGGGAAATGTATGAAGCTCTGAAAACTGTATTCTGAAAGGTCATTTAAAAACTAGTATCTATATCATAAGAAAAACAGCAAAAATGAAGGTTTTTACTCTGGATCTCATTTTTTGGTTTTACATGAATATCAGTATGTACATGTCCTGGTTTGAAAGACAGGTGTCTGTTAAGGAAGGCAGGAGCCTCCCTTGGAATGGGAAACTGTAACCCCTCTCCCTCCGAATAATTAAAAATTTGAAATCAAGAGGCTCTCAGGCATAGATATGGGAATAGGAATAACAGTTCTTTACTAATATCTAAAACAAAGCTAACAAATAACAACAGCTATGGCGTTAACCAACAAACAGAACCAGAAACCCAGTGGCAGCCTGCTCGGCTTCAGGCACTTTTTCCCTTTTGGTGCAGTTCCAGTCACAGCCTGCAGGGGGCGCTCTGGGTGTGGTGATTCTCCAGTGGCTGCAGGGGGCGCTCCGGCGTGAGCTCAGGTAGCACACGGCAATGGCGGCTGCCCGAGGCAGAGAGGGATGGAGGAGAGCCTTTGTTTCACAGACCCTCGGGGTGGGGGCGGCTGGTGTCGGTGCCACAGCAGGATCCCCGGACACAGGGAGCTGGGATGGCAAGAGGTCCCGGCGTGCAGGGGGAGCACAGTTACAATGTAGCAAAAAACTCGGAGTGGCGTGGAGGAGCGGGAAAGAGGCAGGCTGGTGGCAGGCAGCTCGTCTCCCGATGGGGCAGAGAGAAAAGACTCACAGCAGACAGACCGGCAGCTCCGTGCTGGCTTTTCAGGGGCCGTGGGTTCAGCAGACAGCAGCTCCAACCATCCGGCTCTGAGGGTCCCGAGGAAGAGAGTGACCTCCCCCTGCCCTTGCTTTTTCAGTCTCCAATATCTCGTGTTGTCAGGCCCTGCTTCCATGAGAGCGATTCTGCCCCACCCTGCCAAGGAGAAAGGCCCTAGCCCTGTGCTTTGTTCTCTTAAGTACTCAGCTATGAGCCCAGTCTCTTAGCAACCCATGGGAGAAAAATTCCTGAGAAGAAAAAAAAAAAACCAAAAAAACTAAATCCAGACTCCAACAGTACATTAAACAGCTTTATTGGTTGCTGTCTTTTCACTATTGATTTTGTATTTTTTTAATTTAACCGAAACCTTTTTTTCTGCTGTTCTTAGTCACTTGGATCCTAATTTATACCGTTGAAAGCGATACTACTTTTATTTTAGGTTCTTTCTGTAGTTAAAAAAGTCCTAAAGAATTAATAAGTATGAATAATAAATTTTTATTATTAACAATGCCATTAATAATAAATCTGTGCCATTTAGGTCATCTGATAGTACATCCTGGTAATTTTTAAACACATTTGCAGTTATGTCAAATATTATGGTGGGAGGAAAGCCATGTTTATTTTAGCTTTAGGACAACTGAAAGAGCCCTTAATCCTTAATCTTGCATAACAAGTGTGTGACATAGTTATTCTAGTGATGGGAGTCTTTTGGCTCCACTAAAGACATCTGCAAACTGTTTGGAAAAGTGCTGTTAAGGAACTTCTGAAGATACAAATTACATGGATGAAAATGCTAATTTACTTCTTATTCAAATCTGAATGCCATAAAGTAGATTTTTGGGTCTGTATATAAGGGCTGAAGTCATAGATGTTTTGATGGTTTAGTATGGATTGAGGTACCTAATTTTAGCACATAGATTCACACATGTAGAGTATATTGAGTTATTGAATGTAGGAATTGAGTATGTTAAATGTTCAGGACATTCTTTCAAACTTTCCATCAGTATGATGAAAGTGTAGTCTGGTAATGTCTCATTAGTGTCCAGTCTGCAATAAAAGCAGAATGCTGTAACATTTTCAGCAAGATAAAACTTAAGTGTCAAACCAAGCCAGGAGAGGAAAAACCATAATTAATGAAAACTTTAGAGGGGATAGATAGTGGCCCCTGCTGGAATACAGTAGTTTCAGTTTTGAATTTCTGGTCTCAATTAGGAGAAGGATGATTTTAAACCTTAGGTTTCTTATACCAGATGATTGTGTGTGTTGTTCTCAACTTTTTTTTTTTAATTTTTCCCCCTCATGAAAAATGATAGAGAGATTTAATCTTATTTTGTCATGCTATAACAGCCTCTTTAGAAATTCAAACACTGGAGATGTAGGGAAAGTATTCTGGGCTTACTTCTAACCTCCTGCATGACATAGCAGTGTTGTAACGTGCTGTCAGAACAAATGCTAATTACTGTCAGGGCAGTTTTCCTGAAAACCCTCTGTGTTTGTAGCATATTAGTTTGTGTCAAAATGAATCTCATCCCTGCAGATGCACCAGAGGGGTTTTTGTTAATAAGATATACCGTGTGACTGCTCACTGTTTGTAGACTTGATGTGGACAAGGAAATTTTGCACTGGATCGCAAGTCCTATTTATTGCAAGTTGCCACAGATGTGCTTTGTACACCTTCCTCTTGTCCCAATTTCCTGTAGAGCTACATTGTTTCCTAGTGTTGAGTTGTGCTTTACAATTACTTGTGGTCTCTTGCTCACCTACACTTCACTTTATCTGACATTCCAGTACCTCGTCGTTCACTGGGCTTGTGTGTATGTCTAAAACCCCAGAGAGGACCTGAATTTATTCACCATCCAGAGAGATGAAAGTTTCAGATAAGTACCACCATGATAAGGATGCATGTCAGATTGCTGCTAAGTGGAATAGCTGTATGAAATAATTTTAAGATGCCTAGGAGTATTGGATCAAGGGAAAATTAGGAGTCAGTAGGAAGTCAAGGGCAGAAAATGAACACTATTGTAACACTTGGTCATTTTATGTCGGATAAAAAATGGCAAGAAAAATGAGGCTGCTGAAGACTGGAATGGCGATTGAGATATTGTCTGCAATCTTGAAATAAAGGAGCCTGAGATAAGTTGATTCTTACAAGAACTCATGAACTGAAAACTTTGAAAAGAGAAATCTTACCCTTGTAAGTATTTTTTCTTGTCATCTTAAATCCTTTTGTAGATGGCATTAAGTGAAACTTCTGTTACCTAGTGTTTTTTAAATTTATACTGCTATGACTTTATGGGATAATTTATCTAGGCCCAAATCCTAGCGGAAATGGGATAGGATTTGTTCCCAGACTGTTTTTACTATGAGCAAAGAAACGTTCTTTGGTCCTGAAAATGCCTTCATCTGTCTATAACTCCCTTGTTTACTGTTTTTTCCATTCCCTCTCATATGTTACAGGAAGTCTTCCTGCCCTTATAACTGGTATGCAGTTTCATTTTTGTCTTCCTTTTGCCCTTTTCAACAGTGAGTAATTGTATTTAAAACTATTAATTTTGGGGGTTTTCCCCACGGTTCGAATACTGTATCCAAAATGGTTATTTTCGTTGTATAATTGGAGTAAAGTTTTGGAGCATTTTATCATGGCCATATCTGAGGTAATTCCTCAGTGTTTGTTTATAAAATAGGAAAAATTGTTAGTTAAGCAGAATTTTATTTTTTCAGGAGAGCTGTAGTTTTTGCAGAATAAATAGATCTGTTTGGAATGTACATAAAACTGAATTTCTGAATGATGAGACAACAAGCCAGAGGGCAGAGAGATTAACTCACTGACTTTAGGGGACTACTTTTCTTCATACTTACAGAGTTATAAGGTAATATTTTGTTCAGCATGCCTTATTTCCTTTACGAGACCAAGCTCTTGCCTTGACTGCTACAGTATATAAATTAACTTGGGATAATTTATCCTGCTGTCTAAATATCTAGACCTTTATTATTCAGTTCCACCAATTCGCTAGTCCTTGGAGAATTATGAATAGGACTTGTACATTGAGGTTTTGAGGAGAGAAAGTGGAAAAGATGTAACATATCTGTAGTTATTTAGAAGAGACTGACTGAAACTGAAGGATGAGAAATTATTTTTATAAACTAGAAAAAGAGCTATAACTGGATTAACTGGATGCTTCTCCTTCTCCCAGGCCCTTCAAGTTTCTCTGTCTTCTCATGTACCAGGAAAGAAATTCTGGAAGACTTTCCAGGACTGAGGATCAGGAATATGAGGGATTTCTTCAGTTGGAGAGAGATGCAAAGATTTTATTTGCAATTGTAGTATGCTCTTCAACTTTTCTTTTAATTTTGGCATTAAACTTTGTAATAAACTTCTACTGTTTTCATGCTTTTCTTTGTTTAAATAAATAAAAGGTTTTGCACAATAGTGTATTAAAATGTTTTTATTTACATATTTTTTTGAAATTATTTATGAAACTCAAAATTAATTTGCATAAAAGCAGGTACATGGAGCATAATTGATATTTTAATGTTTTCCTGCAAGTAGTAAAAGTATTAAGAAAACAAATTTTTTTTTAAAACCCTTTTAAAATTTTATGAAAAACTATTCAAAATAATTTAAATCATTTTTTGTCTAATGAAAATTCCATAGCACAAGTTCCATTTAATCACATTGAATTTTTTCTTCTTAATGCAAATTGCCAGTGATGTAGTTTCCATATACAAAGGAATATTTCAGTGTTGTTTCTTAATATTTCCATAATTTTATAGTATTACTCATGACATCTGAAAAGTTGACTCAAGTTATCATAAACATGAGCAATATTCCATGAAATATTCTTTGATAATTAAATGGACTATTGTTATGCGTGTGATTTGGGTGAGCAAAGAATGAAGAAATCTTACAGAAAACTGTTGAATTCGACTTGAAAGTACTGAAAAGCCAATTATATCTTTTGCGTAAGTACAGAAAATGTCAAATGCATTCTTCTGAAAAAGCTGCAATACACAGGAGCCACTCGCTGACCTGAATCTTTATACTTACCCACCAGTTTTCTTTGCTACAGTCTTTGCTTTCATGTATTATTGAACACTTAGTATATGTACACCTGGATATACGTATAGATGTGTACATATATATTTATAACATGGCATAGAAGTTGTTCAGCATTATCTTAGCTTGCTTTGGGATAACCACTGTTCACCTTTTCAATTTCCAGGAATATGCTTCCCCACTCTCCCCATATTGCTGTGCCAATCTGTTGTCAGTGAAAGTATTTTGTACTTGCTGCAGGGTAGCTGAAGAGAGGGAGAACTGTAATTGTGGCAGTGGTGCAGGTGGCCCAAGAGACTTTTCCAATGAGGAGGCCCTGGGGGGAAGAAGAGGATTCCCCTGAGGTGGGGCAAGACTTGGTTTAGCCCGAATAGGATGGGCTTCAGATAAGTTTACACCCTCTAGACTGATAGGCTAGCACCACCTGCCCATCGTTAGTTCACTACTCCCGTGTTCCAGTAAGTTCTGTTACACTCGGTTGTTCATTGTACTGTTCTGTTATCTGTCACCCCTTCTCCACCCTCTTACCTCCCTGGTTGGTTCCCTGTCCCATGCTCTTCCCTAGTTCCTCCCCCGAGCCCCGCGGTGATTGGTGGATTGTTTACAATAAACGGCTGTGTCACTGAGGGCTCGGGGTCTCCCAGCCCCGGTGCCACAGAGTGCTGCTACCCTGCTGGTCTCGGTGTCTCTATTACCTGGGTTGGGAGAACCCCCTTCAGCCACAGTGCGGTGGATAGTTTGCCTACTGGGAGTGCGATCAGGGAGCTAGGGAAACTGGACTCCCGGCGACAGGGGACGAGGCTGGCCACCGAGGACCCTCGTCGCATCCGCCTCTGATTAGCGACCACCTCCAAGCCATCGAGGCAGAAGGCGGACGGTGACAGTAATGAAGAAGATAGTATTTGAATTTGTTTTTACAAATTGATGATTCCTGCTTTGCACCATGGAAAAGGTCCAGGAGTGTTGGTGGCGAGAGGAGCAAGACGCCGACTCAGTGTGAGTGATAAATCAAGCTCGTTTATTGTCAGACAGTGCACACACTTATACTTCTCTACATGCTCAAAATATTATTCTCTTACAGAAGTTTCACACGGGATCTTTCTCTAATCTAATTAAAACACCAAGCTGATATCAGAAGGCAACAACAGCAACAGTTTCTTCTGCCAAGTTAATCTTTAGACACCTGCAGCTTGTTTTCGGCTTTCATGTCTCCCTTTCCCACAGTTGTCTCGAGAATAACCTTGAGCAGAGGCCTAGCTCTCATCTAAGGGGCCTGGATTGCTCACTTATACTTTATGTCTGTGTAGCCAGAGATGGTTTTTTCCCAACACAGGAGTAAGCAGAAACCTATGTTGAGCCCACACACAGAGGACTTGGTACTTCTGTGCTGTGAGGCAGGACTAATTTTGACTGCAGTGGGAAAGCACTTAAAATTTTTTTCAATTAATTTGAATAGTTTCGAGTTGTATTTTTGAAAAAAACCCAAAGTTCCTTCAGGTAAATTACATGGAAACAAAGACAACAAGAATATAGACCTGAATGTTAGTTCTTTAAAAAGCATGCTTTTGAAGCACTTGGACAGATTATACTTTTAAATTGTTCATTTGTTTTTATGTATGTCTCACTTAAGAAAAAATGAATTATTCACAATGTCTGAGCAATTGTCTTTATTAATATATAATATTTTTTTTTCAGGCCTAATTGGATAAGGAAATCTTACTATTTTACATCCCTCTATTCTTTAAACAAGTAGGAGAATCCATGTGAAAATAACTAGCACTGAATTGTTTGTTAGCTAGCAGAGCTTGCCATGATCTACTGTTCTGTCTAGGATTGGTTCATAAAGCAAGATAGTTGGAGGCATTCCAAATGGAACTAAGGAAAACAGAAATAGCATTAAGAGGACATCTCATGCTTAGTTTGTGAGGAGTTAAGGAATAAGGGAGCATGAAGAAGGGCAAATATGTTGGCAGAACTTGTATAATGGAGAGAATTGATTACTAGGAACCAGTGAACTATAAATTTCTTCTAGTCTTTTGACCCTTTTATATTGTGTTCGAATATTTATTTCAACTATTTACCTGGACAAACTCATCCTTATCTTTTAGCATGACTTGTTTAATTATTAATTTTTTAGTTGCTGTTGACGTGTTCGGTAGTGGGCACTTTGTTCTGGCTTAGAGTTATAAAAATGTTTAATTTAAGGATTATTTTTCAATGTAGTTGCAGTAGTATAAAAGTCTTAATGAATGTAGTTAAACTTTACTCAGATACACAGTTTGTGTGTGACTTCCTAGTTGTAGTTTATTCCCTGCTGTTTTTCCCTAGTTGCTTAACCTACTGGAAGTTTTGGTGGTATTTAATATCAACTGTATGAGTGGATCTGTTTGCAGGAGTGCTCTCTATAGGCTTTGATAAAATGAGGTGATTTAGTTCCTTAGTTAGCGGATTTTTGGCTAATTGCATGTAGTGGTTTCAGTTCGCCTATTCAGGATTGTGGCTAAATGCCAACACACTTACCTAAATTTACTTGATTGCTTTTTTGTGAGATGAGGATTAGGAGTAGGCAAAGCAGGCTCAAACTTTATAAAGTACAAAGAAACTTTATTAATATACCTAAGACAAAGGGAAAGAGAAAAAAAAACCCAAGAAAAACCAGAACAAACTCCTCAGACCACCCCTCCTTCCCCCACCTCTCCATTTCATTCTCCCTGACAACATACAAAAGACAACACTTCGACCTCCAGTCAGTTTACCACCTCAGAAAACAGCTCTTGTTCGCAGTTCATTTAGGGAGAGAAGTTTCTTTTTGCTTACACCATCGGGATTTTCTGTAAGAAAAATACAGTTTTGATGGGGTCCTTCTGCCCGTTCACCATTAACCGCTGCCGGAAGAAAGTCCAGCTTAATGGTGGATCCCTCCCACACCAGTAGCCTTCCCACAGCCACTATGGTGGGTTATGAACAGTCCACAGGGTACCTGTTTTAAGGATGTACAGTTCAATTGCAGCAACAAAGAAAATTCCTTCTTCTGTGCTTAGCAACACAGGTTCTCTTGACAACTCAGGTTCTCTAGCATTCTCCCCGGGACCAGGGCTCTGGATCACAGCCTCTCCTCTCTCTTGGTTCCAGTTTCTCATCAGGCTGTACTTTTTCAACACCTACTTGTCTTTACCCAGGTGTTTCAGTTCATTGGCTGCAATAAGAACCTCACATCCCCCTTTTTGGACTCTATCTTCATATATTACAGGGAATTTATTAGCTCAGTCTCCAGCCATGGTTCTCTAAAAGAGTTTTCAGCTTCACTCTTGAAGCACTTCTCATGCACTTCCCTGTAGGTATCAGTTCTGCTTTCCTCACTGACTGTAAAGTCTCTGTGCTGCATTTATGCAGATGTCCTCACTCGTTCCTCTCTCTGCAAGGAAGGATGGGTGTCTGTAAGTTTAGTCCAGGCATGGGGAGAGTTAATCTCTCTCTCTCTCTCTGGCAGTGTGACGATCACATGCTCCCTGCCGGGCTGTTTGAACAGGTCCGAGCTGGATGCCAGAAGCTCTCAGAGTCTCTGTGCCTGGCTCTGCGGAGCTGGCTCGGCCTGGTGGGGCCATCTGGGCCCGGGGTGACAGGGCAAAGCCTGGCCCGAGCTGGATGGAGTCGGCCCGGTCCTTGCCTGGCCCGGAGCAGGGGCCTGGCCCTGTCTCGTGTAGCTGGCACACCGGCTGAGCTGTATCTGCTGAACATTCCAGCTGGTTTCCTCCCCCATGCCCAGCTGCAGCGGCACGGCAGCTCCAAACCTCCCTTCAGCCCTGCCCCCTTCACCTCCCTCCTTTGGGAGGAGTGGGGAGGGCTGGGGCCTTACCAGCAAGAGAAGCAGGAGATGCTCCTCTCTACACAGCAGCAGGTCCAAAGAGGAAGAGCTTCAGAGAGTCTCTGCTTATATATGTTTTTTTCCCCGAAGGCGGATCAACTTTTTAATTGGTTCACCTACATATCAATCCTTAAAACTACCTGATTATTGGCTCTCTCTCCCAGGAAGGAAGTTTCATTCCTTCCTGCAGCATCGGTCACTTCCTAGATTTTGACCGCTCCGGCCTAACCCAGGACATTGCACCAACCCAATTTTGGCATATTTTAGAATATAGTAACCTTGAGAGACGGTGTCAATAATGAGCAGCTGAGCATATATCTACAAGTAACTGTGTAGTGTAGTTGGGTCGTAGTATATTGGTGCATATATTTTACTCATTAATGTATTTGATTCCCTGTGAGGGCTTGGAACAGTGTGAACTGGATTCTTATGTGCTGTAGAATCTTTCAGATCCCATTTGTTCTTTCAAGAGGTTAGTGTACCCCGCCTGTTCTAGCTTAATTTCTCTATTCCTTAAACTTCACCGTGGAGCCACATATTTGACTATTTTCAGATTAGGTTTAGTTGCTCAGAAAAGGGTTTGCTTGGTGCATAGTTAGATGACACAGCTGAAGCAGGGCTTTCTGCTGTCAAAACAGGTGACTTTGCTTTTTCTTTTACAACCCAAAGTGTTCATTCCTGTCTTCTCTTTTTGGTCTGCATTGGCTTTCCTTGGGCACAGTTAAACTGACTGGAAGCTAGACCCATAATAAACTGAATAATTTAACTTTCTGCACACATCTTGAGGATCAGAGAATAATATGAGTGCTGATGTGGGAATAGGAGCATGTTAGGGAGGAAGGAAAAAGCAAAAGTCTGTTTAGTGCCAGGTAGCACTGAGACTGCTGTAACTGTGTAATAACACATGCTCATGATAAGGATTTGTGAATTACTTTTTGCTTCGCAGGTTAGGGAGCACAACAGACAGATACAGGATATGGCAACCCTCTTTTCTATTGTTTTGCTTCCTAGTACTGTCTTGAATGACCTTGAATTACTATAGACAGTGCAGTTTTTCAAAATCAGGTCTTCTCTCTGTTTCAATTATTATTTCATTCTCTTTAATATACTGTCAGATTTCTGGGCTAATTAGAATGGTTCATCTGGAATGTTGGATGCATTGTTGCATCCAATAGACTTGGGCTTTGCCCCCTTCCTTTGCTTTTCATATGTAGACTTTTTTTAATGTTAATTCTGTCACATTTTCTACAATCTTAATTTTTTTTAAAGTACATTTGTAGTTCTTAGTAATCAAAGTGTTTAAAGTCATATCATACTGATGCAATGGAGAAAGTAACTCCAGTAATCTTCATTACCTCCACTGAAACAAAATGAGTTTCTTGAAAATCTATTCAGTTAATCACACAAATTGTAAAATGAAAATTCTTGTTCTTATGAACTGGCACATATTCTAGCTTGAATAAAGTGTGGGCTGTGATAAAATATCTTCTTCAGTTTGATTACAGATACAGAGTAATAATAGTCCTGGCTACTTAAATCATAAGGATGCATTAGTTGACAAAGTAGGATGTAGCTCAACTTCACTGCCTTTCAGGAAAAAAATAATGTAATTCACCTAAAACTGCTTTTGTGGATAATTTTTTAAAAGTCTTCAATCTATTTGCAGTGGAATAATCCTAATTAAAGTTAGAATTCTCTGGCTGTTTATAACAATAGCTGTCAGAAGTGAAAAAGAGATATTAAGATTATCCTAAGTATATCCAACTGCTTAATTGCCTGTTATTTTTAGTTTTGTATGGGAGACAAAATCAGTATTTTGAGTAAGGGTATTAATTGCTCATAGTCTCTTATGAGTGTCTGTTTAAAACAAAGCAAAAAAAAAAAAACCCCCAACCTCCCTTAGCACCTGAAATTTTAAGGTTTATTACTTTCAATTTTTTAAAATTTTTAAATGATCTTCAAAGAAAGGACAATCTATATAACTTTTTTTTCAGAATAGTATCTACATATGAAGTTGTTGTGCTCTGAGTCTGAAACCTTTTAACCTACCTAAATAAATGTTTCAAAACAGTATCATACCTAATTATCATATTTTCATTGAAAGTGTAGCAACTGTTGCTGCATTTTTTGATCTATGTTTGTCTTACAAGCTTAGAAAAAGTATCTAAAGGGATTAAGACAGGTTGGCTGTGGAAAAAATCTTTAAGAGCAACTAAGGAAGAAACAAACATCTACTTTCTCAAAGATTAAAAGAAGTGTTGGACAGAGGATTTTTCAGACCTAACGATTTCTAATTCCTGGTAGTAATAGCTTCAGGGTACCCCGTTTAAATTAAATGTTCTTTTCTTAAAGATGTTGCTGTATATGACTGGCTTTCCTGTGAAGTAAATGAAAATTTTTACTGAAAATTAAAAATTAAATGAAAAATTTTAATATATGATTGCATAAGATAGTAACTGAAAAATTGGCAATTGCCTTTTTGTAATTTTTTTTTACTAATTCTGTAGGTGTAAGATTACAATCATCTTCCTACTCATCCTAACCTTACAAAGACTTCTTATTGATGTTAGAGCAAAAATAATTGGATTATATTTCCTTAAATTTACAGCTTCTTGTTATTTGTTGTACTGTTCTCCCTGTTACTGTGAGTGGGGGCATCTGTAGGTGGAATTCAGTGTTTTGGGTTGGCCTTTATTTTAATTTGTTTGTTTGTTTTAAATATTTGTTGCATGCTTCCATGTCATACCAAAGAAGTGTGTCTTGAGAATACTGATCAGCATATCACAGTGTATGGCCCAGCCTCCATTTATTTTTTGTGGTAAAGCTGTGATTTAAAGTGAATACATTTTAAAAATCAGTTGGGGAGTTCAAGCCCTTGTAAAGCCCATCTTTTAGATGATTGCCACGGTTTTACACCCAAAAGGAAAACCCAAGTAGGGACTTGAAAGTTACTAATAAAAATTTCTTCAATCATATCAGTGCCAGGAAGTCTATCAAGGAGGCAAAAAGTCTGACAGAGGTGTGATGGAATCTATGAAATACCACCTCATAGTAGGAGACCTATGTGGATTTTTTGCTTAGATGTTTCTTCTGAAGAAACTTTCCAAACTGTGTCTTATGGGCAAAATCAGAGGTGTTCTTTTGAATTTTTGCTATAAGAGATGTGTAGAAGAATTCTCTGAATTAATAAAAAAATTCTTAAATCAAATGGGACTAATCAAACTTCTGTCATAAGTAATCAGAATAGAGAAGTCAGGTCTAGACTTTCTATTTGAAGTGTTTGATATTTTCAGCTAACTCAGATTTATCTGTTAAATCACAGTCTTTTTGTTTTATTCAAGTTTGGTTTTTTTCTTCTCTGATGTGTACTAAAAAGAACTTGAGGAAAAAGAATTTTTGTTCCTCTTATATAAATTAAAACAAATCTGTCAATGCAAGTCCTCTTTTACTGCATAGGATGATGTAGATTTTAATTATCTGCTTTTAAAGTTTGTTTTGCATCTATATGTGTATTTCTAAATTTTCAAATGTATCTGTCTAAAGAAGATGTGTTATTTCATGATGCTTAGTGCACACTCTCAATATTTTAAAAATTAAATTAATTTTATAATATGAATGCTGATGTAAAAACACATTTCTCAAGTTTAAAATACATTATGTGGTTTATATTGTCTCATTTTTGAAGGCAATTAAGAAACTAATAGACTCATACTGTGAGGAAGTCTTGAGAGATTAGTGAAAAGTATTCTGTTTGAAACTACAAACTGGAAATGTTGGGTCATGGGAATAAATGCAAAACAATATCTTGGATAGTGGTAGAAGCAGTAAAGTAAAAGTGAAGAGAAACCAAAAGATTTCTTCAGATATAAAAGTGAAAGAATTGTGAAGAAGGAAGTTAATTGCAATAAATATAGCTACGGGAGAGACATGTATTCCAAAGGGAGCAGCATATTTTAGTTCTGGCTTGTGTATTCTTATTTCTCCTCTCTCCATGGTCTCCATATAGTTATAATTAATGATCATCTCTCTATAGTGAAGCAGCACAGAGGTGGTTTTACTTCCAGATCTAAGTCTCCTCAAGCATGCTTTCCAACAGACTGGGAAATTACTTTAATGGCTTTTATGCCATTAAAAGTGTCTTTTGACATCCAAACATCACAACTTAATGTGTTTATTATGAAGTAACTTGTGGGAAGAAAAGCTAAAAGAGAAAGAGTTGCTTAAGCAATGACAACATGCTTTACAAATGCCAGAAGTGTAACATTCCAATCCTGTTGCATAGATCAGTAGCAGCTGAAGATCTAAGAAAAGATTTTCAAATTAGGTGGATCAGTGCTTTAAACAGAATTGCAAGAAAAATTGTCTTATTTTCAATGAGATATATGGTTAGTTAATAATTTATAGATGTCAAACCAATACAGATAAATTTGTTAGAAGTTTGTGTGCTGAAACTTCAATTTGAATTGGCTTTGCTTGTAGTTTAAATGCAAACCTTTTTTAATCATAGTAATAATGAAGTCATTGAGTTTTTCCTTAGCATGGGAATATTTTGCTTGTTTCTTATTTGAGAAATCTGATCTTTTTAATTTTTGCTTTAAGCTGCGGAAAACAAATTTTTAAAGCAGAAGTGAAAAATTATGTACTTAAGCACAATAATCAAAAAAAGGGGGGAAAACTTTTCTTGCAAAACAGTTTTTCTTCTGTAGGCTTTCATTGCATTATTTCATAGAAGCAGAATGTACTTCATGTTTTTATAGCACATTCATTTTGACAAAACCCTGTACTTTAAAAAAATTGGCTTATGATTTATGTTCTCATCAAAAACATTTGTGAACTGATTTATGTGTTCCATCTTTAGTTAATCATGACAAAAATTACTGCAGTATGGCAAATTTAAAGACAACTATCTTTCTTACAGTAACATTGTTGAAGAAAATTAGAGAACATGCTATTATTTTTGAACAGACAGAACAGGCTTTTTTTCCCCTAGAGGTTTGATTATTTCTTTATTTTGACAATAAATACCTATACAATATGTAAAAATATGTTTGTTATGAAAAAAGCAAGTCTTGTGGCTTTTTTGCCTCAGAAGCATATGTAACAGTTTAATTAGGAAAGTGTAAATCACAGTAGATTAAGGTAGTTGAGGAATGCATTCAGCAATTAAACAACAGAAGTAGTGTTTCCTGCAGAGTGCATTCTCCTCAAATATGCTTCTTTAAAATCAGTATTTGCAGTTTGTGCTAAAAAGCAGAAATAATGGATGGTACTTAATTTCTGTTGTAAATAAGGCAAGAAATCTGTAAGGTGGATTTCTTATTGGCTGTGAATGATGTGGGAGATTGCAAAACAAGGAAGCATGTAATTTTGGTTAAGAAAATTGACATATATATCCAACTGAAAATTGGATATTGCACAGTATTGGTTGCAGCAAACTGTCACTGTCATAGACGTGTGGGGATGTCACTGAGGGACAGTTGTTTCCTCTGCCATCCATTTTTCTTTGAGAACTTATTTTGTTATGCCATTTAATGTCATTAATGGGTTAAAAATTGCTTCATGCGTGAGCGAAGTTATACTTACATAGAGTTATGGTCATATGTAAATGGTGGATGAACTTACTGAAGAGTGGCAAATTTTTCAGTCTTCAGTCACGGGAAAAATTACATTTCTGAATTTTCAGAAGTTTTGATATTTATGTACAAGTTCTTGGATAATTTGTATTAGTTTTATATTTACCCAAGTTAGAATTGAACCTTTGGACTTTTTAAGTTTTCCAGGGAATGTATTAAACATATTGCTGTTTATGGAATTGTTCAAATGAGTTCTCTTTGCCAGCCTTCTATTATTAAGTAATTACATGCAAGACAATTTCTTTTTTTGACTTTTTTTTTAATAGTTTCAATAAAGAAACATTAATTTTCAGTACTTTTAAAATTCACCCCTGCATATGCAGATACATATACCTGTCTCTTTATCTTTTAAATATGTTGTAGCCCTAAGTGCAGTTGATTTTTTTTCTATCTCCAATAAATAGTTCTTTTTCAAAACGACATTAATTTATAGATTCTTTTTGAAGGCTTTTCCAGTGCTAGAGTGATAGTTCTGAAATAACTAATCAATCAGGGAAGACGTGTTCCTGAGGTTTGCTTTAGACTTTGACTACGCTCCAGTTTGCTCTTCTCCCACACTTGGTGTTTTGTCTCTGTGTGTTTGTGGATGTGTGTTGATGCTTTAAAAATTAAATGATAAAGCACAAACTAGTTAATTAAAAATGCAATGTAGAAGACATGTTCAACCTTTAATCTTTCATTTCCTATTCTCCAAGCACCTTTTGGATTTCTCAGGGAATTCCTTTATGAGGCATTCTAACAAAATAATCATCAGCATCCTGTGCTCGTGATGCATATTGGTTGCTAATTACGAGTCCTGTAATTTGGTGTCACATGCACAACTTCTCCCTGGCAAGCTGGTTTGGTTGACAGCAGCAAACCTAATGAAGTGAGTACTATGAGAAGAATATGTGCTGAGAAGAATTTGTTCATTGTTGCTGAAATCCATTTTTAAGAAGAGCTGCCATCTTACAAGCTTTGAAGGCTCCTGTTTCATAATAATGTCATGCCCAAGGATGTGACTTATACTCTTTATTCTAATTTCAAACTGCATTTACTGGCTGATTTCTCACCTGTGTGGAAGAGGTTCCCAGTCTTCTATTTGGCATTATGCAAGTTCTGCAGGTCAAAGACCTGTTGGTACTGCCAGGTTTGCTTAATTCTCCTTTGTACCCTGTTTTTCTCATAGAGCTTTCCATCTTCCTCCTGTCTGACTTGTGGAGCAGTAATCTCAGTCTGCAGCCTAAGAGGAACTGGTGTCTTTTGTTTAATTTGCAATGTGACCTGAGAGTTTCCACTTTTCAAATAAATTTACCATCCTTAAAAACAGGTCTGTTTTTGTGTAGATATGTGCAGTGGGTATCGAATATGAATTAAGGGAAAATTCTGGATTATTTGGTGTGGAGGAAAAAAAGATACTTGCAATTAAAACCTAGCCAAGAAAAAGCCTGGGTCAGAAAAGATCTTACTGGCAAGCAATGTAGGCCCAGTAAAGGAAGTCTGAATGAATTACTGATTACTTTCATACAGAATCTAGAATTAAAGAAAAAGTGAACGATCTACTCTTTTGTGATAGAGCAAATTGAGAGTACTTGCAGGGTGATATATTAATTTTGATGAGCATAGAAGTTCAGTCCATGTGATCAAGTTTATGGTGTTTTTGGACGGGATGATTTACCTTGCTCGCCAGGTGTAGTGGTTTCAGTTCGCCTATTCAGGATTGTGGCTAAAGGCCAACACACTTGCCTAAATTTACTTGATTGTTTCTTGTGAGATGAGGATTAGGAGTAGGCAAAGCAGGCTCAAACTTTATAAAGTACAAAGAAGTTTTATTAATATACCTAAGACAAAGGGAAAGAGAAAAAAAAAACCCAAGAAAAACCAGAACAAACTCCTCAGACCACCCCTCCTTCCCCCACCTCTCCATTTCATTCTCCCTGACAACATACAAAAGACAACACTTTGACCTCCAGTCAGTTTACCACCTCAGAAACAGCTCTTGTTCCAGTTCATCTAGGGAGAGAAGTTTCTTTTGCTTACACCATGGATCTTCTGTAAGAAAAATACAATTTTTATGGGTCTTCTACCTCACCATCAGCCACCACCCGGAGCAAAGTCCAGCTTAATGGTGGATCCCTCCCACACCAGTAGCCTTCCCACAGCCACTATGGTGGGTTATGAACAGTCCACAGGGTACTTGTTTTAAGGATGCACAGTTCAATTGCAGCAACAAAGAAAATCCCTTCTTCTGTGCTTAGCAACACAGGTTCTCCTGACAACTCAGGTTCTCTAGCATTCTCCCCGGGACCAGGGCTCTGGGTCACAGCCTCTCCTCTCTCTTGGTTCCAGTTTCTCATCAGGCTGTACTTTTTCAACACCTACTTGTCTTTACCCAGGTGTTTCAGTTCATTGGCTGCAATAAGAACCTCACATCCCCCTTTTTGGACTCTATCTTCATATATTACAGGGAATTTATTAGCTCAGTCTCCAGCCATGGTTCTCTAAAAGAGTTTTCAGCTTCACTCTTGAAGTACTTCTCATGCACTTCCCTGTAGGTATCAGTTCTGCTTTCCTCACTGACTGTAAAGTCTCTGTGCTGCATTTATGCAGATGTCCTCACTCGTTCCTCTCTCTGCAAGGAAGGATGGGTGTCTGTAAGTTTAGTCCAGGCATGGGGAGAGTTAATCTCTCTCTCTCTCTCTGGCAGTGTGACGATCACATGCTCCCTGCCGGGCTGTTTGAACAGGTCCGAGCTGGATGCCAGAAGCTCTCAGAGTCTCTGTGCCTGGCTCTGCGGAGCTGGCTCGGCCTGCTGGGGCCATCTGGGCCCGGGGTGACAGGGCAGGGCCTGGCCCGAGCTGGATGGAGTCCGGCCCGGTCCTTGCCTGGCCCGGAGCAGGGGCCTGGCCCTGTCTCGTGTATCTGGCACACCAGCTGAGCTGTATCTGCTGAACATTCCAGCCGGTTTCCTCCCCCATGCCCAGCTGCAGCGGCACGGCCGCTCCAAACCTCCCTTCAGCCACCGCCCCCCTCCTTGGAAGGAGTGGGGGGGGCTGGGGCCTTACCAGCAAGAGAAGCAGGAGATGCTCCTCTCTACACAGCAGCAGCAGGTCCAAAGAGGAAGAGCTTCAGAGAGTCTCTGCTTATATATGGTTTTTTCCCCAAAGGCGGATCAACTTTTTAATTGGTTCACCTACATATCAATCCTTAAAACTACCTGATTATTGGCTCTCTCTCGCAGGAAGGAAGCTGTATTCCTTCCTGCAGCACAGATCACTTCCTAGATTTTGACCCCTCTGGCCTAACCCAGGACACCAGGTCACACAAGATTGTAACAGTTGCCATGTGCAGTAAAGTTATTTCGAGAATTCATACTAATAAAATATGATTGTTGTTTGAAACATCATTCTTATACTGATGTATAAAGATATTTTTCTTGCTTCCTATTTCATCTGAAGGAAATTGTGGAAGATCAACTGAAAACAAATGTAAGCTTATTAACAATGTTAAAATAGACAAGTCATCAATACATCATGTATATGAGAACATGGCTGGTTATAGGGCAATATTTGAAATGCAGTAAGGTCATGTTTACCTTAGCCTGGACTGATGAGATGATTAAGTTGCTTTTTATAGTTTACTGTTGTGACTGCAGTACCACAAAGGAAAGGGAAGGTTTTACTTTTGTGGTTCATCCTTAACAGCTCAAGAGCTATTTCTATCAAGATTAATATGTAACTAGGACTTTTTTAATGAGAGATATTGATATGGTAATATACATATTTAATTAGTTAATTATTACTGAAAGAATTTACATTTAAATGCTCTATTATGTCCTGATCTTCTTAGAAAAACATTGCCTTAGTGCAGCAGTGACTGAATAGCTGTTCCATAAGGCTTTTTGAAAACTGAGTTTGGAGTGGACTATGTAAGATCTAGCTGTGGAAATATTACTGTGCACCTCTGCATGCAGTCATGTGTGTATGATTTTGTACTTTGCATACTTGGGTGGTAACCTTAATGTTAGGTCTACCTGAAAATGCAACATCTGAAGTAGGTTGCTGTGGAGTTTGTGGGTCGGTTTCAGACGGCCGGGACAGACGAGAGATCTCTGTAGTCGGGTTGTAGAGCATGAAGTTTATTGTGAAGAGACGTGAGTTTAGGAGACCTGCTGGGGGCTGCCAGATGCAGCCCGGAACAGGTCAGAGAGGCGGGAGAAGAGAGAGAGCTAAGAATGAGGATCTAAGAGAGTTAAGAGCGAAGGTCTAAGAACAGTTAAGAGAAGAGAGCTAAAAGTGAAGATCTAAGCGAGAGAGCTTGTTGCTTACAATACAATAAATCATATTCTGTGTTGAATATTCTAATTTTCAGTAACCAATCTAGAACAAACTACAAATCTTATAACATTTGCATACAGCCTATGAGAACTATTGCAGTACCATACAGTGTTATATTTTAAACCCTAAAAGCTGCTTTTCGGACCCTCTGCCAAGTTGGTAGGGTCTGCTTTGACCCTTGGAGCTGTCTGCAAGCAGAGGGTATTGTTTAATCAAAGGGGGGATTACCTGCAGGCAGCCATGCCATTGTTTTCCAGTTGTTCAGTAACTGGGGTTTGGTATCTCAAAGCTTGTCTTCATTTCAATCTTGCTTATAGTTTCTACATTCTCAGCATCTTTTGCTAAGTAATCATATTTATAAGGCTCTCCTATTTCATTTTCCCCAACAGGTTGCAGCAAAGTAAGCTTTATAAACACCTGTGCATCTATGGTAAGAATGGTTTCGTTGCACTGCTTTAAGAGATATGTAATTTGGACTTCAAGTATATGATAATGCTTTATCTACATTTAAACAAATTAGTGCTAAAAAAAACCCCAATTTTAAAATGTTCAAATCATTAACTGATCTAATATTTTTATCTATTGCTTTGTATATTGGGTGTATGTAAAGAACAATCATAATTTATTGGTGATCTTGCAGTCTGTTTTGGGCTTCAGCAATGAGTCTTTCTTACCCTGCCATCCATTTTATCCCCTACCTTGCACTCCAGTGGATTCATCTGAGTTTTGCTGATTCTGCGATTTGAGAAACAATTTCAAGATAAAAATCTACAGTTAAAACATTAATAATACAATTAAATGTTTGTTTCATTAAAACAATTCCTTTGAGAGAATGTGTGCTTTATTTAATGGAGATATCTTTTGCAGGAACTTGCTTAGTGTAATGAAGTATGAAAACTATCAAGTTACATTTATTTTTTTCACACATTATAAAGCCTGAGTTTTAGTGTTGATAACAGGTTTAGAAAAGTTCTGAATGCAAGCTACCTTTTTATTGGTTACATGTGTTTTTATCCCTGATCTGTACTGAAAAGGTGAAATTCCATCACTCTTTAGAATAAGTCTATTACATCTAAAAGACAGAGATCAGTTGTGAACTTAATTTTAACGTTCTGAACAACTTAAAATCATCCATTAGGCTTAATCTTGAATTAAAACCTACTTTTAAGCAAGGCAAGCTGTTTAGCATGTTTATTTTCTGCTGTCATTGGGAAACTACATCTGTCAGTAGCTGTAAGTAATATTTTTTTAAATTTTGATTTTATCCTTATGTCTCTGCTGTTGTGAGTGGATTCAGTTAGAGGTCTTTAGAAAAAGTCTTTTTGCATGGTGGGAAGTTTCAGAAGCATACCCTGGGAGTGAGTGACAAACAGCTAATACCATGCTTACAGCAATGTACATATTCAGATCAGCATGTCATAGACTCCATGCTACAACAGTTTTCCTTCAGGCAACCATTTTCCTGTCTTTTACAGTTATATAGATAACATGATAAAGATCTCCACAGGAAGCTGAAGAAAATGAGAAATGTTTCTGTAAGACTTTGTAATTGGGAAGTTTTAGGCAGTGATCTTTTCTCCCCCAGATATTGCACGCACTGGCCTGCTATTTCTGTCCACATTATTTTATTCAATCTTTATATTACTGTCCATTCAGATTTCACTAATTGAAAATAAATTTAAAGTTATTTAAAACCAGAAATTGCAATTATGTTCTCAAGCACTGCCGCGGTCGCCGGTGTTCGGGCGTGGACAGCTATCCCCAGGGTCTTTGGCTAGCGACCCATTGGCATCTGCAGCAAGCGTCCCTGACCGCCGGAGCGCTGGTTTGCTGCCGTGGGAATCTGTGCGTTCCCAGCCGCAAGTAGCTCTTAGAGAGCAAGCTATCTCTATAGAGGCCGGAGGGATAGGGAGGGATCTTCTGCCTAGAGTAATAGAGACGCAGAGGCGTGGGGTCCAACTGCGCTCTGGGCGTCTAGGATCAGAAGACCCCGAACAGCTCAGAGCACAGACTTTTATTCTGAGGGCATTATCCAATCATCAAACACCAGGAGGGAGGAACCAGGGAGGGACCAGGGGACCAGGACTAACCAGGAAGGAGGGAGGGAGGAGAGGGGATGACAGACAACCGGGGGATTCAATCAACTACCGAATGAAACAGAACTTTCTAGAACACAAGAATGATTGGCGGGAGAGTGGCAGGTGCTTAAACTAATGGGGGAAAAGGGAACCACCTCTGAGAAACTCAGCCCACTTGGGGGGCAAACCACTTGTGTCTCCTCCCCAGGGGAGACTTTAAACTTGGGCACCTTTATTCCACAGCTTCTCAGGGGGGACCGAGGCTTTCGGGGCCTCAAGCACCACCACAAAGCACAAATAATATCTTACGTACTTTTGAGATGGTTATTTTGTTATTTTTGCTTCTGTTTTTCCTGAAATCCCTTGTGTTCTTTCTTTCAAAACTTTTCTAGTGTGTTTATTTCTTCATCCAAATAAGAAAAAGAAAAAAAAAAAAAAAAAAAAGAGAGAGTGAGCAACATGGAGCTTGACTGCTTTTCCGCTTAAAACTGCATGAAAAAAGAAGCATTTTACACTATATGCATACCCAAATAAATTAATAAATGCTAAATACATAGATTATGATTTTGCATAGCATTCTGCCTGTCAAATGTTTCTTAACTGGAGCTTGTTGACAAAATGGATGGCCTTTTTTAATTTCATTTGTACTGTGGAAAAGGGTCATTTGGATATTCAGTGTCAGTTTTGAACTTCCACAATAAAATGTAGCAAATTAAGGTGGATTAGTGCAGTAGGAACCACTGACATCACTGAGCACTTGCTTGTTTGAGATTGCTTTTGTGATGCTGTGCCATATTTATTAGAAGAGTTCTTGGGTGCTTCTACAGTGTAGCTCCTTGTTCATCATGCACCACATTTGAATCAAAAAGTACCAGTTAATGTGACATATCCAAAAATATACATCTTAGCTGGTTTAACGAAGCTGTATTTTTATATAGCTCCAAGTAACTAGACTTATTCATTGAAATACTTGGTTGCAGAATTTTAAGCCAGCTAGGGCACAATAGAAATACAACTGAGTTGTCTTAAACACTTAATTAGATTTTTTTTTTATTTCAAAACTTTATTACCTGACTTTAGAAGAGATGACTTTGTGTGATGCATTGGAAGCACAGTGGGTTTGAAAATTGGTCTAGAAGTAGCTTATATATTTAAAGAACATATAGAAGATCTTGAATAATGATTTTGTGTTTAAGAGGCTTAGGAACTGCTAAAGATCAGTCTCTTTAAGCCACAGAAAAGCAAAATGTTCTTGCATATCTCTTCAGAGGGGGCACAAAACAAGACAGCTGGACAAATACTTCATAAAACTGCTATTTTTATGTCTGTAATGGCTGAGCATGTGGTTCTGTGACGTTATAATTGGGGACTGCCGATTTTTTCAGTGAGGAAAGAATCCTAAAAGCTATCTATATCTGTGGCAGGACGTCTACCCCCCTCACCTCCTCCTCCTGTGTGCCACAGATAACGGGTGCATAAAGAGATAACCCAAGGGTAGGAGGGCCCAGCAGGGGTAATCTCTGGTGCCAGAGGACTCAAGCCTCAGCTAAGAATTAACATCTTAGTCTGCAGAGCTGATGGAAGGAGAGATAAAAGAAATATTACTGACTAGAGAGCCATGGTTTTACACTATAAAAGATACATGAGCTGACACTGGGGCAGAAGTCTCTCACACCCTGAAAGTGTTTGAAGCTTCTCCCTGAAGTCTGGACGCAGGCTTTGTGGTTACTTCTCCAGGGATTGAGGGAAAGGATCTCGATGTGCTGCACCAACAATTGGATGGTAAGATACATTGAATCCTAAGCTTATACTATTTCTTCACTAGCTGTAACTGAAAAAGGTACCATTCTCATGCACTGTATATATTAAACTAATAGTAGTCTTTCTTTTTGTTTTATTCCTGTGTAGTATTGGTTTGCTTTTAAGTCTTATGTCTGTTAGTTTCCCCGTCTATTAATAAATGATTCATTCTATAATAGACAGAATCAGTCATCATTAAAAGAACTTACGAACGTGAGTGGGTTTTGGGGTGCTGGCCGCCTCAATAAGGTTACTGCCTACTGCCAAGGCCTGGGCAGGAGGTAAGGACTGATTTTAACTCCCACATCCATTCGTAGCAATATCTGTTGTTGTTCCCTGTGGAATTTTACTTAGAGTAGTGAATTTATGTCAGACCTGTGTTCTTTTCAGAAAGGCCTGTCCTGACTTCCTCTTTGTGCTTGGGGAACATTCCTCTGATGAACAGTAATTGGAACCATTGAAAGATATTTCTTAAAAGCTATGTTGTATTTTCAGGGAGGGAGGGAATGGTCATTTTAATTTGATAATCTATCTTTATTAGAGCAATCAGAATCTAATTTTTCCAAAATATTAATGCTGGAGTGTTGTTGCTGTCCAAGTTGCTTCATTTAGCCTACCTTCACAAACTGCCCTGATTTTCTCATAGCTTGCAGGTAGTTCAGTCACAGGATGGCAGATTGTTTGGTGGGTGTTTAAAGCTTTATTTCAGCTAAGTTTAGACTTCCACAGTTTAGAGGTCTACATTCTGAGGCAATTCTTTTAATAGCAAATTATAGCTAACACTGAGAAACGAGATTTTTTAAAATGTGATTCATCTAATTTATTTATCTTTCTAGTTTAGAACAAGTCAGGTAGTACTCTGTCACTTCTTGGTCTTCTTTCTTGGCTATGAAGGGAGGGGAAGATGCCCACCTTTGATGTTTATACGGATCTTCAGCTTTTTTCTTGGTTTAAAACCTGATGTGAGAGTATAGTGTGAAATGGTAGATTTTGAAAGAGAGAGACAAAACCGAGGTAAGATAAGAAAGATGAGAAAGGACATAAAGCGTCTTTTTCATTTGTTATCTTTTCCTATCCACACGTAGAAGAGTTACTGTGTTGTGCCATGGTTTATAGCTACCTTTTCGTTCAGAAATGTGATACCCGTGTCATGAAAAGAAAAGGTGCTCTAAGGCAGAAAATTTGGAAAGGAACACAATGTCAAAGCAGTTGTAATCTCATTCTTTCAGAAAATGTTTAGTGGAGGAAGGCTGGAAGACTTCATTCAAAGGGGAGACAGTTCAGTATATGTTTGTGTTTTATATAAATACGAGGAACTCTGGTACATTTGCTGTTTTTTCTGTAGGCATAGTGAGGCACAGTGAGAATGGGTTGCTTCTTTTTTTGTACTTGGGCACCTCTAATTACATACTGCAAAGCTATGAGACAGGTAATAGAGGAGTTTTAAGATACATATTCTTGGCTTTCTCTTACTTTTCATTCCTTGCAGTTGTGTAATGGAGGAAATTCCTTCTTGGGTATACCATGCACAGTTTAGGTAGAATTAATCTCTTCTGCACCTCCCTGTCCTTGAGAGTAAACTAGGGCTGGAACAGATCCTTTCTTGATAGTCATTTTGATACAGTAAGGCACTGTGAGCTGCTGCAAGAAGGAAGCTACAGCTTTTACTCAGAGCCTTCACAGGTCATGTTAAACTTTTCTGGAGCTGTATGGGAACTTTGGGAGTTAGGTGGCAGGACAGCGCATTCTGTTTCTTTTCAAAATGGATCAATTCAGATGTCATGCCTTAAAAAGACAATGTAAAATTTTGGTTATGTTGAAGTGTGAATTTCTTTAAATGCACTTGTGTGGAAGACTCAGTTTCCATGAATTACATGTCATTTGGGTTCTGTGCTTTTCCAGCATACAGAATCACAGAGAATCACAGAGATTTTGGGGGGTGGGGAGTGGGAATCATCTGTTTTTTGTCTGATTTTCTTCTTATTTCAAATGCTTGCCTGAAAAACAAATCCTCTTTGAAAAGCTGTAGTCTGCTTTCTGAATAAAGTTCAGTGGTTTTCTGAAAAGTATATTTCAGGGCTTTTTCTTCTGTGAAGACTGGCAACATATTTGCACATTCTGTGCGTAGTGCAAGCATAGTCATCTTCTTCAGGGATTGTTCATATATACCTTGAGGGCTCTCAAAGTGCTTCTGATCCTCTTTCAGGTGTAAAATGTTTAGAATAAAATAATTTATTATATATTAGTTCTGGTTAACCAGGCATGATTTGAGATTTTCACAGTCTGCAAGAAATTAAGTATTGATTAACATTTAAAGCCATTAGATGACACAGTTGAGCAATAAAGTATTCATTTAGTCCCTGTTAAAGTAAATGTGCATTGAAGTTTCTGACTAGAAGATAAGTAGTGGCTGTCTTTGTTTTCAATTATTTTCCTCATTCTTGCTTTATTTATTCTGTGCACTTCATTGACTTGTCTTTCTCTCTCTTTTCCTGAAACAGAAGTGGAAAATTTTGATGTTTCTAGTCTGCCTGAAGAAGTGCTGCAGAACATAGAAGCTGACAGTTACCGGTGCATGAGCAAGTTGCTTGATGGCATTCAGGCAAATTGATTTTTCCTGTCTGTAAGTAGTGGAGTTAACTGATTAATGTCATGGCTTTGAACTACTTTAAGGTTGAAAAAGAGTACATCTATGAAAAATGGGAGAAGTCGATTTTCCCATTGGAGAAATCCACTGTGAGTTTGGCATAGAAAGGAAAGAAAAGGAAAAAAATCTGTGCAACTTCTCTTCATCAAAACGTCTGCATATTTCATTGTGATGTGATGTTCTAGAGCAGAACTGAAACCTCCAGTTCTAGAGGCATCTTTTGCAACTCTGTCACCAAGCATGAAGAATAGTTGCTCAGGATCTCACTGAGGTGGTAAAAAACTGGCTTATTTATTAATTTTTAAGTCATTAATATAGCAACCTATAAGTGATTGCTGTCTTAATAGTTCCTGAAATTATCTTCATATTTTTAAATTACCCATTTAAAACTTGATACTTATGCTACTTCACTGAGTATTTTAATTTTTTCTATGAGGAAAAGCTATAAATAAAGGCACAATTTTCTGCTACATGCAGCAAGTTGGAGTCTAATAATGGTAGATTTTTGTGTAAATGTTCATGGGCTTAAAAGTTTATGAAGATTAAAAGTATCTATCTACAACATTCTTTTCTATGACATGTTTTAATATGAATGTTTCATTGGCTAACGGGCATTGTGAGTTGAAACTTGTAACAGAGTTAATTTTTGACAAAACTGTTATAAAATTGTGTCAACAATTGGCTTTAACTTTTTTGAAGGTGTTTTAAGTGTATTTCTCCTGATTAAAGGTTAAAAAACTCAGTGTTTTGTGTAGCATTTTTTAAATGCTTTCGTTTTCTCTCGTCAGTTCCTGTAACAAATGCTGGTTTGCTTATTTCAATCTCTCAGAACTCCTAAATTTTAAAGTACTTGACCACATAGCAAAAATATGTGAAAAGTTCTAAAGAAAAAAAGTGAGAGCTTGAAATCTACCAGAAAGGAAGAAAGCCAGGTAAAGAAATCCAAACCCTCCAACTGTTTTACCTGCTTCTGGAACATCATTGTCATTGTCCTGTTGCTTTATTTTTTTCTAGGAAAGGAAGTTCACAGATTAGGTAATTTCTCCTTAAAATTCTGTTTTCATTCAAAATCATCAGGTACTGAGAAGCAAAATATGGAAACTAATTGCAATGGAATTAAACTGCATCGATGAAAATTTAGGCTGTTATATAAACAGAATGGTGTTGGATGTATTCAGGGATGCACTCATCTATCAAAAGCAGGCTTGAAAGATTATGCTAGTGGTGTGACTAATGATGTTACAGTTAATTCAGTGCAACTGCAGTGCTGCTGAAATAAAAGGGTTTCTTGTTTTTCTTCTCCCATTCTCCTGTTTGTTTCCTTTCTGTGATGATACCACTTTACTTAACAGATGAAACAGTCATGTAGTTGCAGGTTGAGTTGGTTGGAAGAAATAACCCTGTAGAGAAGGACTTGGGATACTGGTGGACATGACTGGCAATGTGCACTGGCAGCCCAGAAAGCCAGCTGTGTCCTGGGCTGCTGCAAAGCAGGTGGGCAGCAAGGTGAGGGAGGGAATTCTGCCCCTCTGCTGTGTTCCTGTGAGACCCCACCTGGAGTGCTGCAGCCATTTCAGGGATCCCCAGCACAGGACAGACATGGACCTGCTGGAGAGGGTCCAGAGGAGGGCCATGAAGGTGATCAGAGGGCTGGAGCATCTCTCCTATGAGGAAAGGCTGAGAACATTGGGGTTGTTCAGTCTGGAGAGAAGGCTCTGGGGAGATGTTACTGTAACCTTTCAGTACTTAAAGCAGGCCTTTAAGAAAGCTGGAGAGAGACTTTTTGCCAGGGCCTGTAGTGATAGGACAAGGGGCATTTCAAACTGAGAGTAGATATAGATTGAACATAAAGAATACATTTTCTATGATGAGGGAGCCCAAAGAAGTTGTGGCTGTCCTTTTCCTGGAAGTGTTCAAGGTCAGGACTGATGTGTCTTTAAAGAACCTGATGGAGCTGAAGCTGTCCCTGCCCACAGCAGGAGGTTTGGACTAGATTAACTTTAAAGATTCCCAGTGGATTCATTGTGTGATGCTACAGTTCTGGCTGACTTGCATTCTGTATGCACAATCATTTTTCTCTGAAAATATGGCACAGAAGACTCCTATGTGATGTATGTGATAGTTTTGTCTGAGATGTCTGAATAAACTGTACAGGGCTATGTGACATGGTAACTGCAATCAAAGAATCTCTGCAGAGTATTTCCATTAATTTATTCATCAATATAAGCTTCCATTTCATGTTGCCCTACCAGTATTGAATAAGTTTAAAGAGTGCACTTAGATTACAGTTAGGGTCATCTTGTGAAATTTTTGGCTAAATTGAGCTAGATACATTTTTTGTCTGTTTTGTCTTTTCAGTGTAGAAGGGTGTAATGGAAGAATGACTGTATTACTGTATTTTTACCCCTTTATTATTCTTAACAGAAAACTCATTTATTTTTCCAACCCATCCAGATGATCTCATTTGCTTGATTCTAGAATTGTCAAAGGTGTTATTATGAAATATTGCATTTCTTGCTCGAGTTTTACCACACATAGTATCTATTATTTCTTCATTCTTCACTCATCTTACCTCCCTCCCTTATGTATCTAATGTGACTGTGTATTTTTAATATAAGAATGCATCTTTGAACCACAGAGACCTGTGCAATAAAGGGCAGGAGTTGGCATTGGGCAGCAGGACAGTCAGTTCCTGACATGCACATAGTTCTCAGCTGAGAGAAGAAACAGAAACTTGTTCAAATCATCTGTTGCTTTAGCAGATTCCTCCGTGCTGTTTTTTCTGTCATCTGGAGGTTCCTATGCAAGTATGTTTTTGGCTCCAGCTAGAGAATTTGCAGAACTTTTCCAGTAGTTAATGTTTAATCTTGCATGATAATTTAATCTCTTTTTTGTTCTTAGATTACTTTGCATCTTCTTTCTCTGTTGATTGTCTCTAAGTTTAGGATTCTAAGTTACTGTGCATGTTTCATACCACAGTTTGAATAATGCTTTAAAAATTGATCTAACAAATACTAGGACAGTATTTGGAGAGATAAATATAAATTTATCTCTCCAAAATATCATTTAATCTTGAAATCTGTAGCTGTCTTACAGAAGTCAGTTTTGGATGATGATGTATGTAATGGTTTTCCTTTTCAGTGCTCCATGAGTCTGTGCTCTAAATTTTTTCTTTGGTTTTTGTCCCAGAAAGATTTCAGGAGAACAAATGAGAGCTTATGAAATCATAAGAACATAGGATAATTCTGCTCAGTGTGGGGCCAGCTCTGAGGTCAGATTGAGTTTCTCAAGGCTTTGTCCAGTTGGGTCTTGAACCCTCCAAGGACAGAGACTTCAGTCTCTGGGGGTTAACCTATTCCAGTGCTTCCTTGTCCTTATGTTGAAGTTATTCCCCAATAGCTAGATGGAACATTTTTTTAATGCTGCTTGTCTCTTATCTTCCCACTGTGTACCACTTTTAAAAATGGAGGTTTGTAATCTTGATAACATGGGTTTTATCAGGCTGTGATTGGGTGCTTCTGGAGCTTTCTTTTCTTCAGGCTGAACAGGCCCAGTTTCTCCAGTCTCTCAAAGAGCATGTGCTCCATATCTCTGAGCATCTTGGTGACCTTCTACTCTTGCTTCAGTTTATTCTGAAGTTTATTACCTTTTTCTTGTATCAGGGTCCCTAAAACTGGATGTGGTAGTTTAGATGTGGACTTGAAATACAAGAAATTATTTTTAAACATTTGAAGGAAAATCTACACAGTAAAGATTGAACTCTGAAACTGTTTGGTCAGAGAGGCTGTAAAATCCTCATCCTGGAAGTTCAAAACCAGAGTCCACATGGCCTTGAGCAGCTTGCTCCAGGCGATTCAGCTTTGGACAGTGCTTGGACTTAGATGGCCTGAGGTCCCTGCCACCCTCTGTGATTTCACAATGAGTGCTGAGTGGGGATAATCACTTCCCTCCATCTACTGGGTCAGGAGTCTGCTGGCTGGCTTTGCTGCCAGGGCTCACCAGTCTGAGCTTTCTGCCTGCTGAGATTTCAGGTCCTTTTCCACAGAACTCGTCTCCAGCCTGTGTTCTTGCAAGATGTGCTGATTTATGCTGATTTATAAAAAGCTGCTTCTGAGGCTGTGTGTAGCCATATGCAAAATACATCTTCCATGTGTGTGATAAAGCTGGTTGTCTTTGGAACCCTTCTAAACTGTAGATGATGAGTGAGCATTTTCATATTTTCATTTGTGGCTGTTCATATGGGAAAACTAGAATTATCCCATGAGTATTTTTTCCATGTAATTAAGTAGACATTCCCATATATCCAGATTATTAATTTTTTTTATTACTAAATTGTCCTTTATAACACTTTCCTCAATAGTGTCTCATTAACATTAAAGTAAAAAGTTCACATTGATCTGTGCCACCTGAAAATGTAATGTTCCTGTATAAAATAGAGTATAACTTTTCATTTTAAGTTCAAGTACACAGGTAATAAAGTAACCAAAGGGGAAATACATGCATTGCATAATGATCTAACCAGATGTATTAAAAATAGGACTAAAATATTAATATAATTCTTTATCAGAGCCTGGTAATTTTTAGAATAAAAGTGAGATAATTCATATCCAGGGACTGGAGTGTGCGGAGGTACATATTAGCTATTTCTATGGCTGATAAAATAGCAAGATTTATGACCTTCAAAGGGAATCCTGCATAACTCAGTCCTGAGTTATTGAAAGTTGTTGCTAACCTATGCTTGAAGTCTGGATTATGGATGGATGGATGGAATGGTGCTTGGAAAGCCTTTCAGAGGTCTGCTGGATCCAATAAATAACATGATGTCGTGGGTTGACCCCAGCCAGGGGCCAGGTGCCCACTCAGTCACTCTATCACTCCCCCTCCCACTGGGAGAGGGGAGAGGATAATATTGAAAAAGACTATCAGGGTGAGTAAAGGCAGTTTTATTACAGTGGAGGAAAAAAATAGAACAAGCAAGTTGAAAGTTGCGCGCGCAAGAGCAAGAAGAGAAAACAATCAATCTCTACTTCCCATCAGCAGCGATGTCCGGACACTTTCTGGGAAGCAGGGCTCCAGCACACGTGATGGTTGCTCGAGGAGGCAAACATGGACAAGTCCCGAATGCCTCCCCCTCCTCCTCTCTTCCTTCCCTTATATATCTGAGCTGATGTCATATGGTATGGAATATCTCTTTGGCTGACTGGGGTCAGCTGGCCTGCTGGTGTCCCCTCCCAGGATCTTGCCCCCCCCATCCCCTTCAGTGGGGGAAGGAATGTCACAGGGACAGCACAGCTTGGCAGTAGCCAAAACACTGCTCTGTTATCAACACCAGCTACCAAAGCAAAGTACAGCAGTGTAAGGCCTGTGAGCTTTACCCCAGTCAGACCCAATACACATGATCATGCATTTCAAATGTTGAGAAGTATGTGCAAAAATAACTCTTCTGAAAATTATTCACAGGACCTTCCCAAGATTTATTTTAAAGGAAAGCTAGATCAAATATGACTTTCTTTGTACCTTTCCATTGAACTCCTGCAAGACAAGTTTCTTGGTTATGTCTGCAATTCACTTGGGTGGTTAGTTTAGGACTATGCTGAATTGCAGATCTGTTTTCTGTGTGTATGAATGAGTTTGTTAGTCAAGATAAAAAGATAAAAGGAATATGGATTTTAAGCATCTGATGCTGTCAGCTACCTGTCTCATGTCATGGGAACCCTCTGTCTGCTGCATATGTGCTTTCATGAAAGGGTCAGGTTTTTGTATCAGGCTGAATGATCTACCTGTGCAATTGCAGTGATAGATTGTTGTGGGGAAAATGATGGGACATCACGCCAGATCAATGTGATCAAAAGTGAAGCCATTTATTGTCAGACAGTGAGGATACTTATATTCTACAGTGTGCTAAAAATGAAGTTACATGATAAATTTTTCTTCTGCAGTTCACATAGTGTTTTTCTCACAAAAAGGTTTTACACAGGATTTTCTTTAATTAGAGCACTAAGTTAGTATCAGAAGGCTATAATAAGTTTCTTCTGCCAAGTTAATCATGAGACACCTGGAGATTATTTACAGTTCTTGCATCTCTCTTTCTCACAGCTGTCTTTCGAATAACCTTGAACAGAGGCCTATTTCTCATCTAAGGGGCCTGGATTGCTCACTTATGTAGTTATTCCCAACAGATTGTCTAGGATTTCTGAGCATGTATCAGCCTTGCACTTCTGGTAAGCTCAGCTAAATAGAGGAAATGGTCTTTCATCCTGCCTTCCTCAGCTGAACATAGCATGGCAAATGTGGCGTGTTAAAGGAAAATGGGATATATGATATAACTATCTGAAAGGCAGGCTAAGAAGTCTCCACTAACACTGCATAGATGATACTGAAAGACAGTACTGCAGTCTGCTCCAATTTCTGTATAAACAGATCCTAATGCCAGTCAGAAATGAATGCTTTACAAATGTGGAAGCCCTGTCAGGGACTGTCTGAAATGCTGGCAGTAGTTATTTCTGTACATTATTCTCATCAGTGTTTCGACTGCATATATTTATGCTGCGTGTCTGTCCCTCCCTCTGTGAGTTAGAACCTCTGTATGGTA
The DNA here is from genome assembly GCA_034509425.1 of Eopsaltria australis. Classification (NCBI taxonomy): domain Eukaryota; kingdom Metazoa; phylum Chordata; class Aves; order Passeriformes; family Petroicidae; genus Eopsaltria; species Eopsaltria australis. The sequence continues at coordinate 27,924 of JAVTVJ010010901.1, read as the reverse complement.
ATACCTGTTTAATAATTTCCAGAAATCCAGGTTGTTCATTATAAACTAATGTCTTGTCCAGGTTGGATCCTGAGAATGGGAGAACACATGGTGGGTTTTTTTCTTGAAGGTATGACTATTGCAAGGAAAAACAGTGGTTTGTTTGATAAGACTTGTGCTCTAAAACACTAAAATAACAGCTTTCTGGAAAGTCATAAACATGAGAAATTTCATGAGAAATAGGTTCTGCAATTAGGACAGGCAGTTGTACACATTCAGGGCTCTAGAAGGGCTTTTCTTCTAATGAGTAATGGAGAACTTCATCATTTTTAGTAATCACTTATCAAATTATGGTATTTTTCTTACTTTATCTGCATGTCATATATGAGATTGAAATTTTCTGGAACATAAGCCTATCCACAATAGGTAATTCTATCCATAATCCTTTCTGTCTTTGTGGTAGTTTGAAAGCAAATCAGTGAGAGGCTCAAAGTGAGAACTACAATTTAATAGAAAAAGGCAATAATACAAAAACACTGACAGAGTCAGAATACAACTTGACACCCTGTCGGTCAGGGTGTTGGTAGCAGTCTACTTAGAAGGTGGCTGCAGTCCTCTGGGAGTGATAGATGTGGTTTTGTTGAAGCAGTGATCTTGTGAAAGGTGTAGTTTTCTTTTCTGAAGGTCCAGTGGTGGTGTAGAAGGGTCTGGTCTTCTTCTGGGAATCCAGTGGAAAAGCTGACTTGTGGTGTTTCAAATTCTAGTTTATATCCAGTTAGGGATACATTGGTTCCTCAGCCTGGGCGGAGCATCTCACAATGGGATGATGGAGTTTATCAGTGGGACTCAATGGCCCATTAACTGCAGCCATTAGGGATGAGCAAAGTAAAGTGCCCCACTTGGCTCTAACGGCTGGCTTATTAGAGAACGTCCCGCAGCTATTAGGGATGAGCCAGGAACACTGCTCCACCTGGCTCCAACATTCTATGAAGATGGTGATAGAATACATACCATTGTAACCTAAGACAGTCTTTATGCTCAGATGTCTGATTTATGTCTTTTAATAAGCTGTTGGAGTAAATACTGTTTTATGGTGTTTTAAACTTCTATTGAAGGACAAGAAACTTCAAAGAAGAGCAGGAGTTCCAAAATTTTTTTCTTAATTTTACCTACCTATCTCAATTTAAGAAATTTCTAGTCACTTGCTTGGTGACTGGAGGAATTATATTCCTCCCCATCAGTTTGAAAAGATTGAATGCATCATTTTGGTACTGTGCATGGATGCCTAGTAAGAATTTGTGTCAATTGCTAGGTCTGCTCTGTTTCATGTACATCTGTGATTTCCTCCTATTACAGACTCTAGTAATGGGTAAGCAAGAAAGCCAATACTCAAAATTACTTTGGTATTGTGTGAAAAGTAATAGGGTAGATATGACATTGGATTTTGAAAATTATTTCAAGGGGATTCAGGAAAGCACAGGCAATTAGCCACGTGCATCAGGGAAGTTTGGAGAAAGTGTAAAATAAGCAGAATTAATGCTTAAAAGATAAAACCCTGTATTATTTAATATTTTCTGTAGCTCCTGTAAAGCTGAACAAATCTGGCAGCTTTTGGAAGGAATCACTGAGCCTGTGAACAATTGAATTGGTTTAATTTTATTTCCAAAGTGCATTTTGAAAAAGTCCTCTTACCAGAAGTTCATAAGAAAACTAAGCACCCATGGTAGAAGCATTGCCTGTTACCACATAGGAAAGAGAAGGGTTTATATAAGTAATCTTTGAGAGAAAACATCACTTTACTTCTTTTAAAACTTGAAATGAGTTTGTGCTCAATATGCTGAATGCTGTTCTAATCCCTTTTGTCCATCCCATTTTAAAAAGATGGCTTGGAATTTAAAAAAATACTAAGGGAACAAGATAAGTGTGATCAAAGGTATGGAACAGTCTCTGGGTGATGGATTATGTTCTCCAGCTTGGATTATTTGGCTAAGTGGAGGAATGTAATATAAGTTTCTAAAATTATGAGCTACATGAAGAAGGTGAATAGGGAATAGTTGCTTTCCATCTCAGCAGATGCAAGACCTAGATAGTATCTTGTAATTCTGCTGAGTGATATTCTTGAAAAAATAAGAGTGATTGAGTAACCAAGCTGCTGGGCTGCTTGTCAAAGGATGAAAAGCATTTTCATTTGTTTAGAACCTGAACAATTTGAACTTTTGTTGATGAAAAAATCTTTAAACAACTTTAATTATGAAGATACCACCCTGAGTTAGGGAAGTTTCAGCGCTGCAAACTGAAAAAATGCTTCAAGTGCATCACTCTGGGCTTGCTGTGCTCCTACCATCCCCTATAGTCATTTGCTGTTGACGTCTCTTAAAAGGGAAAAGCCAAGGTGGTTCTTTTGTTTGACCCAGTAGCCAATTTTAAGTTTGTAATGATAAGCTTTGTTTGGTATTTCAGATAATAGAAAATTGAGGGCAGCAGTAGGATTTATCCTGAAGTCTATAGTTTTCGTTAAGGACAGGTGTCTTCAGAAGCTTTTAAGGTACCTGTGTCCCTTTGGAGGCTAATAATGCAGTTTTCCAGCCTGTCACTGAGGGTAAAATTTTCAGGAAGAGAACAAATCTATTTGAAATCAGTAGATGAAATATACTGTGCTATCAGTATACTTCAGCATAAAGTTCTCCCATCATCACCTATTTAAAGAAAAAGACTGGGGATTTTCTTCAGTTAAGTCTCTCCCTCTTCCCTCCTCCCTCTCTGGGAGGACAGTACCAGTTAAATTTGTTATGAGAATTTTTCCAAGTTTCTTCCATTTAGAATTTCTCTACCCTTAAAAAAAGTAAGGAATTGCTTAATAGTTTTTAAAATGTTCAGTGAAGTCTATACTTTTAGTATATTATTTTGAATTTTAATAATTAGGTTTTGAGAAATCCTGTCAGACCTAGTTGTAGTTGCAGGGAAGTAGGATGGTTATACCAGCTTCTGCAGAATAAGTACAGACTACTAACACAAAGATTTGAAGCTGAAGCAAGTTTTGATCTCTTGTGACATTATAAAGTCCTAACCTTCTGTATTGTAAGGTGAAACTAATTATGTGTCAGTCTGAACTAGATATTATAACCATTCAGCTGTGAAGTAGGTTAGCATAGTTCACTGAAAGTGTGTTGGAAGCTATCTGAGCAGAACATAAAGGAATTTAGATACTGCACACCAATGCATGAATTTTTATGTTTATAATGGATTCTGGTGTGTACCCATACATACTTTGTCATATGTTAATGCTTACTGCAAAGCATCAAGAACAGTGTTTAGAAATAAGAGATATTTTATGTGAACTCTTTGTTTTCATCCTGAAAAATTTTGTTATATTTCCCCATTTGAAACTTTGACCATCGATAATGAGCAGAAGAAAAGCTCTGAAATAGTCACAAGTAATTGAGAAAAGAATTGTCTTGGCTCAACAGCCCTGAGCAATAATTCATGAATTTTGTGAGTTTTGCATGTTTTTTCTTTCCTGTTTTACTATTTTTCCTTCACCTGTAAGCACAAAAGAAGCAAGAATAGTGGGTAACAGAATACCTTTTATGTTTACAAAGTCTTTCTCACAGTTTCAAAAACTCCAGAAAGTCAACTACTAGTGTCATAGGAGGGTATATGTACAACACAGTTTAATTAGAAGAAAGTACTGGGGGAGCCAATAAAGATCTTTCCAGTTTAGGTGAGTCAGCACAAGAAGAGTGACCCCCAGCTGTGTTCATTTGCAGCTGAAATAATGAACAGAAAAATAAATAGGCAAAATATCAAATGTAGTGAAAAGCAAATTTACCTGTTTTAGAGTCAAGATGGCAGTTTTAGGTTGCATTTCCAGGTGTGTATGAAGTAAATTAGGCTTTGAGAAAGAAAGCAGTTTCAGATTCATAGATCACAGGAGTTGCACTACCTGGGGAGAAACTAATGATCGAAGCACTAGTGTTTTAACTCTGTATTGATTTTCAGTGTTAAATACAGGAGCATTCTTTTACAGAGGATCTGTTACAGAAGAAATCATTAAATACCATGTTGCTGTATTTTGAGTGCAGTACTACTTCTAGAAACACCAGTTAACTTTTTTTAAATAAATAAATAGAACAGTATATAAATATTTGGGGATGAAAAAAAAAAAAAGTGAATGCAGTTTTTGTTGTTAGAGTACATTCTGTAAAGAAAGTGATTATGATTTCCTAAAGATGCTGTGTCCTGGATATTATCCATGACTGTAGCGGTGGTTCTGAACCAGGAGGGACGAGGACTTCTGGTGGCATGTTCCACAGACAGAGAGTTTTCCCCTGAAGCTGCCAGAGACAGTGGTTTGGACCACCAAGCCACGAACCCCAAGTTCCTGCTATTGGTTCCTTGATTTGTCTGTTATGTATCTCAGTTCTGGAAAATTCCCTGTTACCTCCTTGTTCATTCGTTGTTCTCTCTACCCCCCTCCCCTCCCTAAACCTCATTCGACTATGCACCCTGGTCCCTCCCTTGTATTGCCCCTGTGCCCTCAGATTATTGGATGTTATTCCTCCCTTAAATACCCATGGAATGAGCTATTCTGGGCTCTTAGTCCCTGAGCTCCCTTGGGGGTAATAAACCTACCGAACTCTCATACTAAGAGTCCTCCTTCTTTGGGTAGTTCTTTGCTATCCTGCCGTGCTCTGAGGGCAACAACTCCTCAGCACGAAAGCAGACTAGCGGTGCCCGTAGTCGGCTCTCCGGGGAAGCCCTATCGATCGGAACTCGAACGGCTTTCCAGGGTTGCGGTAGCACTCTGCTGCCAGGATCAGAGCGGGATAAAAAAGCAGGGAACACAACACATGACTAATACAGGTGTGTGTCAGATTTGTATAAAAGGCAGTGTTCCAGTGCATGGGATATTTTCTTTTTCACCAAAATGAGATTATAATAGATCTGAATTCTGTGTGAGTCTTTCCATTCTTTCTGTTTTGGTGCTTTATTGCATTACAAAGGATGCTCATGTTCTGTTTGTGAAATAATGTCAACAAGGTGAAATTGTTGCCTATTTTACTTTGTGATTCCTGTGGAAAATTTAAAAATTCAGAGAATTATTCTTGCTTCCTCGTCCATACTGTTTTGCTTTATACATTGAGTTCTAATATTAATTACTGTGAAAGGCCTACTACTAGACCAGTAGAAAATTTTGCTGTAATTTTAAAAATAGCTACTACTGTGGCCAGTTACAAGTGATCAGAGCTTACAGTAGGCTTTTTGATACTGTAAATTACTTGTTGGCTGAGGTACTTTAACTTACAGAATTATTAGTGCACCATTTTGCCTTGTGAACTTTTAGACTTCACACTTTACAGCAGTTTTACAGAATTTGAAGATTAAATTGTAGTTCAGTTTCATAAGTCAAATAAAACCTAAAAAAACTCCATGTAAATATAGTCAAGAGAGTCAATAAGACTTTTTTTTTTTGTTTTAAATAGAAAAACATATCAGGCTACATAAAAATGAACTGACAAGCATCTGTTTTACTCTAAGACCAGGTTAAAATTTGAAATAAAGTCAAGAAGAAATAATATTTCAGTGTAAGTGAAAAAAAACTTAGGGTAATTTTTGGGATTACTCAGCTCCAATTGATAAAAGAATTACTCAAACAATAGCAGTTGAGGTAAAACATCCTTTACCCTGATTTTCTATGTATGTGGTGGTTACACAAAAAAAAATTCTACATAGCAACTTTCTTTTAAAATAAGTATGTATAATTTTTTTTCTTGAATCTCTCAAGAACCACAGGAAGACAACTGTAACAAAATGAGCTGAATGGAGGGATTGTTAATTAAATATTCAGAAACATTGCTGTATATTTAAATAATGTAATTATTTTAAAAGATCGATCACTTTGGGTTTCAAGCAGAGATATCTTTCTTTCTCTCATTATTTCAAACTCAAGTCTCTATTATAGAGCTGCAATCCACAAATTAAAAATCCATTTATAGTTAATTCATTCAAAGAAATATATGCAAATATAATGCCCTTTTAGCTACATAGCTTTTGTGTTGGATTTTGATTCATGATATTAATTGTAATCTTGGGTTCAGAACAGTTTTGAGTACATTAAAACACTTTTGATTTCCTATGCTGCTTGAAGTTACTACTCTGTACTTCTAAAGATCAAATTCTTTCCCTGTCTCTGATTATAGGCTAAATTTTCATATTTCCTACATTATTTGTAGAATTGTAAATTTATGAGAAAAAAATCACCTTAAAAATCTCTAGCATGGCACATGTTGGCATGTAAGATTGGATTTCTGCAATAAAGTAACTTCACTACATTAGCAAGTAGAGAGCCATTGATGCAGGAACAGCTATACAGAATATACTGTTAGAGGTGGAGACTCACCAGACTGTGCAGTGTGATGATTTACTATTTTACTGTAGAAGCAGACCTAGCAAATGTAGACAGAAAACAGAAACACCATAAGAAAACAGAGAAAAATACATGGATTTAGAAAAGTAATTGAATGAAAAGAAACCTTTTTTGCTTTTCTGCAACTAATACGTGTATGTGGTCTCCTCTTTAGGATAACTACACATTTGCACAGCCAGGAATCCAGAAGAAAGTGAAGATGTTGGAAGAACTTGTTAGTCGGATTGATGGTAAGTCTCAAAGGCTAAATTAATTTCTAACTGATGTTACACTGAAAGTGTTTAGTTAAAATGTTTGCAAGAAAAGCCAACATCACTGCAGTCACCTGTAATGGTGCAGTAACATCGCCTTCCTCAGGTGAGGTTTCATCATTAGCTTGTGGCACACTGGCCTTTGCGGATCACTGTCGTATATCATTTAAAGGAAAGCCACTAGCACATGAGCCTCTTTCATTACTTTTTATTAAGGCAATATAATCAAAATTCAATGGCAATTTCTTTGCAGCAGAGTAATGACCACATACAAAAGGCAGCCAGTATTCATTTCACATTAAGCCTCCATGGTTGTTGTAATGTAGGCAAGTCACAGTGATTGTTTATGGTTGTCCTTCGGCACTGTGTTTTGTGCCTTTGTGCATCATTTTGCTATCTGGAATCCCTGCATCATTTCTCTGTGGAATCCAGTTAATTATGAACTCTGGAAATAACATCTTGAATTTTATTGATAAATTACAGTATGTGCAGGGGTAATTTCAGATTATGCTATCATGTTTTAGCAGCGCACTTTGAAATATTTTCTACCTTCATCCTTAAAATAATTCCTTCCATGAAATGCTGACTGTCATATAGCTAGAACAGTTTAATTAAATGAAACGCAAGAGATAATGCTTGCCCATTCTAAACATACTCTCTTGATAGTTTGTTAAATTAATGAACAGAGTATTAACAAAATGTTGCCAAGCAGAACCAGGCATATATTTGCAACACTAGCCTGTCAGTGATGACTTAGAAAAAATATTTCTTGTGCAGCTTAATTTTTGATAATCTTCTTGGAAACATTAATTCTCTCTTTTTGTTACATACGCTGAGAAGGTTTTTTTGTACCAGTGCTTGCCATAGGAGATTTTGCCTGCTTGTATGTACATCCTTAATATTTGATAATGGTCTTTGTGATTTTCTAGGATATTAAAGTATTATTAATGATCAAAACCAAGGGCAGAGAAAAATGTTTGTGCAAAATTACATTATAAACTTAAATGTATGTAATAATTTTTGTTGTAGATACAGTTTTTTAAAATGCAAGTGAATATGAAAAATATAAGGGCATATTTCTGTATATTGGGTAGCTAAATATTTATATTAAAAATATAGTTAAATCAGTGTATTTTGTTACTTCAAAAATAATCTAACTTCTCTTAATGTGACTTTTTATATGTAACTTTAGTCTTGCGTCAATATTGATGTTTACATTTCACAAGCAAATGATTATATATGAAATGGAGTGTATAATTAAAATTCCTATAAACAGACTTCCTTAACTTGGTCAATTAACATTTTTATAAACAAATTGTTTAACCAAGTTCTTAAAACTAAAAATAGCATTCTGATAATCAACTTTATTGTTCGATTGAATAAAAATATTAAGTATAATACAATATATTTTTGTTTAAAGAAAAAAGAAATGCTGAAGTGCTGAAGTCTTATTTGTACCTTCAATGCTTTAGGGATATAGTTAAGTAATTTCTCTCAATTATTAGGTTTAGGAAGCATTATTTTTAAAGCTTCACACTTTAAAAGAATAAGTCAGTTGTAGCAAATAGTTGTGGCATCTTATACTGTCCTTTGATCATCCTTTGTAACTGAAAGTAAAGTGTGGGTTCCTGTTTTTTATTGAATTTAAAATAAAGTTGTGAGGTCTTTATAATTTTTATGTAGTTTTCAGTAGACATCATGAGTGTTTGCTAGGAAATACTGATGGAAATTTAGAAGTGCTTAGGTTATGTGGAGCCTATGGAAGTCAGTGTTCCAGGCCTTTGCCCTTGCCTTGATCGCTCTTTATCTAATGGGACAGGGCCAATTTAGAGGAGGCTGTGGGGACTCTTGCCCTATTGAGTTTTGAGTGATTCCAAGGATGGAGATCCTGCAGCTTCTTTGGGTAAGACTATAGGAAGTTTGACTGCTTCCATTATTTATTTTTATATAAATAATTATTTTTTTAAATGGAGCTTATGTCCACCACCTTTTGTTTTATCTCGGTGTACCTTTGAGAAGAATTTGGCTCCATGTTCTCTACATGCTCCCATTAGGCAGTTGCAGCTATTTATAGACTTCTTTTTAAGGCTGAGCAAACCCAGTTCTGTCAGTCTCCTTTCATGTGTGAAGTGCTCCAGCTTCCTCTGTCCCCAGTGGGCTTGCTCCTGTGTGCCAGTGTCACAGAATGGGAGGTAATTCCGCAGACACTGCAGACACTGTTTCCCAAGTGGTGAATACAGAGGAAGAATCACTTCTCCTGACCTCTTGGCTTCTTCCTTGCTTAGAAAGCTCAACATATGTTTGGCCTTTCTTTCTGCAAGGACATTCTTGACTTGACTACAGCCTGTTGTCCACCAGGGTCCCCAAGTCCTTCTTGATAGAGCTGCTTTCCATCAAGCTGTGCCAAGTCAGTGCTTGTTGAATGAGACTATTCCATCCCAGATAGAGGACACTTGCCCCTCCTGAACCTCAGGAGGTTCCTCTTAGCCTGCCAAGGTTCCTTCAAATAGTAGCCCTCACTTTCAGTGTGTCAAGCACTCCTCCCAGTCTGGTATAATGTGCAAACACAGAGTCTACTCTATGCTATCGTTAGTTTTTGACAAAGATATTGGCCCCAGTGCTGACTCTGGAGGGATACCATTAGTAATTAGTTGTCAATTGGACTTTGTATTGCTGATCAAAACATTTATAACACAGGGATCCAGTTAAAAGTCTTGGATAGTAAAGATAGACATTTTTCAATATTCTTGGGCTGTTTCTTTTTTGTCTAGAAGACTGTCCACTCAGTTACTTTCTTTTGCAAGAAAAGCACACCAAAATATGTGTAAGATTAAAATAAAGTTTTAGTTGTTAGACAATGGAGGTTGTGTACTGCAGTCATAACCTTTTGGATGCCTCAGCTAAGGGATCCTGAACTTGTTGGCTTTTTGGTGCAATCATGACATAGTTTGATTGAATATTGTGGTTTACTCTTCATTTCCTGCGGGGAAAATGATGGGACATCACGCCAGATCAATGTGATCCAAGTGAAGCCATTTTATTTCAGGCAGTGAGCATACTTATATTCTACAGTGTGCTAAAAATAAAGTTACATGATAAGTTTTTCTTCTGCAGTTCACACTGTTTTTCTCACACAAAGCTTTCACATGGTATTTTCTCTACTCTAATTAGAGCACTAAGTTACTATCAGAAGGCTACAATAACAGTTTCATCTGCCAAGTTTCTCCTCAGACACCTGGGGATTATTTACAGTGTTTGCATCTCCCTTTCTCATAGCTGTCTTTCGGATGACCTTGTACAGAGGCCTATTTCTCATCTAAAGGTGCTGGATTGTTCACTTATACTTATGTCCACGCAGACGGAGATAGTTATTCTCCACAATTTCCTTTTTGCTTTTGTCTTTTTATACTGGGTTTGCTATACTGCAGTTAAAGGGAAATATATGGTTGATATAAGTTCAGTGGCTTTGCTTTTTAAAAAATCCCTTCATGATCTGTATTTGCTGTACTTATCCTAAGAGCTCATTAAGGTTACTGTGCAAGAAAATAATATTCCTATTGGTACTGTGTCACATTTTTTTCTTGAGGCTAGGTAACTGCACAGTGAAGTGAATCTTGATGTAGTAAGTAGCTGTGTGAGTGGATGAAGCCTGTACTGCTTATTTGCTAATAGTAATGGATTACCAGTGTATGAAGGGTGATGCTTGTGCTTTGGAAAGTGCTAATGAATTATGTCAGTGATTCAAGTAACCTTCATTAACCCAGCCTTATGGATCACAACTCCCTTCAAAGTAACTGTACTTGTGTGTACACTCCAGAGCATTGCAGAAGAATTCAAACAGCCAAAATACTCTCTTAATTTAATCATAATCTCATTCTGCTTAAACTCCAGAAAATAATTTTGATTAATTGTGTTTAATGGAATTTTTTTTAGTTTGCTAATGGAATGTTGTTGTAGATGAGATGGAGTTTGAAGATAAAACATTATTCAATCTCATTAGTCTACTTGTCATCATCATTCAGATTTTTCTTGGAATTATACAAAAAAATTGAGAGGGAGGATCAATAGATAGCTCAATAATATAAGGAATCTCTTATAACCAATTATCTTTTCTGTTTCCTGTAATGCCAGTAGAGCTTCTCTGCTCTAAATCATGAACCATTTCTCATGGTTTGTAAAAGGTCATACTCACATAGGACAATATCTTCCACTTCTGCTTCATTTAGTCTTGAAATAAAAGAGACATGGTATAGGAATGCCCAAATTAATTCAGGATTTGTGTTTCTAAAACTTACAGGTGCTTAGCACTAGGCTGGTGTCGTGCTTGGAAGAGTCTCAACCTCTTCAATTTACTGTAAGACAACTGGTAATTACATGAGAGTTTGAGGTAGCCATTTGGAGAAGGCTGAGCATTTGTAGATAAAAGTAGTCTGCGGAATCCATAAACATTGATCAAAGATGTTAAAATAGTGTAGCATTCTCTCCAAATTAGCAATAAGGCAGTGTTTTAGTTTAGGGCAAATGTTAGGTGGAAACTTCTGAGGGGGTTTTTTTTAGACAAGTTAATTCTAGCCACCTTTTTCTTAAACTGGGTTGGGAAAAGATTTCTTTAGAGAAAAAGTGGAAAAAATTATTTATTTAACAAGCAGAATATTCACAAGTATGAAAAAAAATTGAATTATATAAAACAATGTAAAAAAGGATTACGCTCAACGACCTGATAAATCTATAATTAGTTAGTTAGTCCATCTTTAAAATGCTGCAGGCGACGTTACAATTCTAGACAATACTGAAGTGAAGCATTTAAGACACCTGTCATATAAACCAGTTATCAACTAAAAAACAGTAAAGGGGGCTTGCCCTAAGAGTCTCTAGTCACGAGTCTTAAGAGCTGTGACACGCAGATATCTGTGTACAGACAATCTCTATATGCAGCAGACCCAGTAAAAAACAATAAAACAAAAAATCCAACGCTTAAAAGAAATAGCAGTGGCAGAGATTGTTTTCTCAGAAAATCCAAATACATCTAAATATCCAAACTTAGTAATATGTACGCCCATAATGTGGCGAAGACTTGTACGACTTGGGCCACAAGAACATTCTAATACTCTAGCAATAATGAAGCGGGATGATGGAGACGAAACTGTGCTTAATATAGTGAGAAAACTCCGAACATACGCAAATACCGTACATAGCCCAACATATGCAAAAATTGCAGCTGTAAAAGAACGTCTACAAAAAATAAAAGATAAGATAGAAGAAAATCACAAAAGACTAAAAAATAAGATTCAAAAAGACCTTCTCCAAATCTCAGCAGTACAGTTCAAAAGTTCTGTTACCAAATGTAAACGTCCCCCAGACAAAGAAAGAAAGTACCCCTCACGACATAACCTGTAGTTTTTCCTGAATGGTTATAAAAAAACATGAAAAAGTGAGATAAAAAAACCCACTCCTGCTCTAGCACAACGAGTACGTAAATTAAAAAAAGCTAAGACTCAAAGAAAAAGTTCCACCAAAAAAGAAGCAGCTCCAATTACCCATAGCCAATCTACCAAGTATAATGATAACATGCTCTATCCCCTTAAAAAAACCTCCAAGATGCACACCCAGAGAAAGGAAGACAACCAGTCTTAGAGAAACCCTGCCTCTAGCCAAGTAGAGGCTAGAGAAAACCATGTTTTTTAAACTGTATAAATTCATTAGCCTAACACAACAAAACCACAAAAATATAAGACTTTAGTTAACACTAGTGCACAGTGCACATTAATCCCATCAAAACATATGAAGGCACAACCTGTCTCTATCGCTAGCGTGACAAGAAAATCACAAGATTTAACTTTAGTATAAGCTAAAGTGAACCTAACTAAAAATAAGTAAAAAAACCATTCTATTGTGACTGACCCAAAAGCCCCATGCATTTTAAACATAGATTTCCTCCGAAATAAATATTTCAAAAACCAAAAAAACTCAAGTAAGCTTTTAAGATAGCTGCTGTAGAAACAGAAAATGTTAAGCAATTAAATACCTTGCCTAAACTATCAAAGAACCCATCTGCAGTTGACCTTCTAAAAAAAGAAAAACAACAAGTGCCAATTTCCACTTGAACAGTGCACCACCTGATGCCTTACAAAAGGCTGACCTGAAACAGAAGCTGGACAGAGTTAAAAGAATAAAAGAAGTATTTATTAAAACAAAGTACACTTTGGGCCATGCAGGAGTCTCGCAGAGACTACACCCAAAATGGACGCCTAGCACGTGCTTTTTGGACAGATATACCTTCGGTCCATCTGCATATCAGAAACCCATTGTCCAATTACAGTTTCGGGTCCTGAAGTCCCATCCCCAGTTTGTCCCCTTCTTCTCTTCGCTGCTGTCCATGGATGTTTACATTTTGGGCTTTTGGAAAAAACAGTATGTCCTTGAAACTCCGGCCCAGAGAGAAATTGTTTCGTCTAAATAACAGTAACAGAACACTAGATGACAATTTATGGAGTCTTAGAGTCATATACTAGAGCAGTCCTGATGTAGAAAAATAAAAAGTTTAAACCTAAGGCATCACACTGACAGTACAAAACAACTCAAAATACTGTGATTCCCATTCACATGCTAATTCGTAAGCTAGAGAGCCAAGGGGTAGTCAGCAAAACCCACTCACCCTTCAACAGTCCCATTTAGCCTGTGCACAAGTCTAAAAGAAAATAAAGATTGACTGTAAACTATTGTGCCTTAAATAAAGTAACTCCACCATTGAGTGCTGCTGTACCAGACATGCTAGAGCTCCAGTATGAACTACAGTCCAAAGCAGCAAAATAGTACACCACTACTGACATTGCAAATGCATTTTTCTCCATTCCTTTAGCCGCAAAACGCAAGCCCCAATTTACCTTCACCTAAAGAAATGTGCAGTACACATAGAATCAGCTGCCCCAAAAATAAAAACACAGCCCCACGATCTGCCATAGACTAATCCAAACTACACTAGAAAAGAGTAAAACTCCAAAACATCTCTAGTACATTAATAACATCATTGTGTAGAAAAACACAGCAGTAGAAATGTTTGAGAAAATAAAAAAAATTATCCAGATTCTCCCAAAAGCTAGTTTCACCATCAAGAAAAGCAAAATTAAAAAACCTGCTCGAAAATTCCAGTTCCTAGGGGTAAAGTGGGAAAATAAACAGCATCAAATTCCCACTTAAGTTATCAACAAAATTACAGCAGTATCTCCACCAACCAACAAAAAAACCCCCACAAGCTTTCCTAAACACCGTAAGCTTTTAAAAAATACATATTCCTAAATACAGCCAGATTGTGAACCCTCTTTATCTAGTTACCTGCAAAAAAACCACTTTTCAATGGGGCCCTGAACAGCAGCAAGCCTTCATCCAGATAAAAAAAAAAATTACTCATGCGGTAGCGCTTGGCCCAGTCAAGATAGGACCAAATGTGAAAAACGTGCTCTACTCTACAGCCAAAAGCCATAGTCTGTCATAGAGCCTTTAACAAAAAGTGCCTGGGGAGGCTCGGGGCCGACCACTAAAATTCTAGAGTCAAAGTTATAAAGAGTCCAAAGCCAACTACACTCCTACAGAAAAAAAAATCTTAACAACCTATGAAAAAGTCCAAACCACCACAAAAGCCATTAACACAGAAACACAACTCCTCCTGGCACCCCAACTACTGGTGCTGGGGTGGATGTTCAAAGCAAAGATTCCCTCTACCCACCACGCCACCAGTGCTACATAGAGCAAGTGGATTGCCCTCATAACACAACGCACCCGCATTGGAAAATTGAATCACCCTAAGATTTTAGAGATAATTACAAACTAGTCTGAAGGCAAAAACTTTAGTCTCACTAATAAAAAAAAACAAGAACAAGTAACACAAGCTAAAAAAGCTCCACCGTACAATCAACTGCCAACAAAAAAACCACGCTACGCTCTTTTTACTAATAGTTCTTGCCGTATCATAAAAATAAAATGAAAGTAGAAAACAGCTGTGTAAAACCCCACACAACAAGTTACAAAAGCTACAAAAAAAAAAAAAGTAGGTCAAGTCAACTTGCTGAGCTCAAAGCCGTTCAATTAACCCTAAACATTGCTAAAAGAGAAAAGTGGCCAAAACTCTACCTTTACACTAATTCATAAATAGTAGCCAATGCTCTGTAAAGATAGCTAAAAAAGTAAAAAAAAGCCAATTAACAATGTAAGAAAAAACCAATTTGTGCTGCTGAAAAGTAAAAAAACATCACTGCCCAAGTAAAAAAACTACCTATAAAAGTCCGCCATGTAGATGCCCATATCCCTAAAAGTCCTACTAATGAAAAACACCAGAACAACAAGCAAGTAAATCAAACTGCAAAGATAAAAATGTCAAAAATAAACTTAAATTGGCAACACAAAAAAAAGTTGTTCCTAGCTCAATAGGCCCATGATGCCTCAAATCATCAAAGTAGAAATGCCACCTATAAATAAGCACAAAACCAAAAAGTAAATCTAACCATAAACAACATCTCCCAAGTAATCCATAATTGTAAGACATGTACTACAATTAAGCAAGCAAAGCGAGTAAAATCCCTATAATATAGTAAACGGTAATCCGAATAAAAGTATAAAGAAGCTTAGCAAGTTGATTACATCACACTGCCCCAAACATGCCAAAGTAAACACTGTGTACTCACAATAGTAGAAGCCACCACGGGATGGTTGGAAACCTACCCTGTGCCTCATACCGCTACCCAAAACACCATCCTGAACCTTAAAAAGCAAGTCCTTTAAAAACATAGTAAACCTGAAAAAATTAAATCAAACAATAAAACTCATTTCAAAAACACCCTTATCAACACCTGGGCTAGGGAACATAGTATTAAATAAGTGTACCATATCCCTGACCACACACCAACTTCAAACACAGTAGAAAAGTACAATAAACTGTTAAAAACCACCTTAAAAACATTGGGTGGGGGATCTTTCAAAAATTAAAACCAGCATTTAGCAAAAACCACCTAATTAGTTAACACTCAAAATTCTACCAACCAAGCAAAGCCTGCCCAATCCAAGCCCCTGCACACAGTAAATAAAAACAAAGTCCCAGCAGTTCATGTTAAAAGTCTGTTAAAAAAAACTGTTTGAGTCAATTCTACCTCCAATACAAACAAACCCATCCGCAGAGTTGTCTTTACTCAAAGACCAAGTTAGACATAGCAAATAATACAAAAAAATAGAACAACACGATGTGTACCCCAAAAAAATCTAATTATTAAGTAAAAACCATATTTAAATATCACTAAATATCTTCTTTAGAACTATCATTACACTTCTTTTCCAGATATTTCGCCACTTTAACTGGGTTTTGTATTTGGTCACGTGGAAAAGTCTTAAGCTATGGGTTCTGAGAATTTTTTCAAGATTTGGCCAATATTTTTTCATTTTCTACACTACTCAGGATTTTTTACAACTGGGTCCATTACTGGGCCAGGTGTCTCTTCAGTCTTTCTGGATATATTAGCTCTGATTTTTGAAAAGTTGTAAACTATAAAGAGGAAACTCACTAGCTGAAATATCAGAAGGGTGGTATTTTTGGCATCCAGGGAAAACTGAACATTCTTAAAAAATGATGTAACAGACTGAAAGGAGAAGAAGGAAAGGAAAGGCTGGGAAGCCTCATCCCCTGCTCCTCCTCTAACAAACTGGGTGCAATTACTAACAAACCAACAAAACATGCTACTGAAACTAGGATGCAGGGTAGGATGGAGAAACAATCAACCATACATATTTTGAACAATCCCCAGTACTTTTGCTACTTCTCTATAAATCATTATCATGATGCCCAGCAAAATAGCAACTTTAATTCATGCCCCTCTACTGTAAAAATTCTGTGCCAAGGACAATAGTGGAGCTATTTGTGGATAGGAAAACAAATTTAGGGACTAGTAAGCTATAAACACTTCAAACAAGTCTAGGGACAAGAGAGACATGGCTACCCCCATGCAGAGAGACACTATGAACTTAAGCAACATGGCTACTGACTGCTTTATCCCAATACAGAGTCAGCACAACTAAAATGCAATCAGTACAAGTTTTTTCCACTTTCTCAAGCCATGTGTTGGGCGCCAAAATATTTGTCCTAGTTTAGGGTAAATGTTAGGAGGAAACCTCCGAGGGGGTCTTTTCTAGACAAGCCAACTCCAGCCGCCCCTCTCCCAAACTGGTTCGGGAAAAGATTTCCTTAGAGAAAAAGTGGAGAAAACTATTTATTTAATAAGCAGAATATTCACAAGTATTAAAAAAAAAAAAAAATGAATGATATAAAACAATGAAACTTCTCCTTTCTCTGAAGAGATGGTAGATCTAGAGAGTCTTTTTATGGGTGTGGCTGTGTTAGCCTCAGTCCCTCCAGAGGCTGGGGCCGATGGCCAGGCCCGGCTGCAGAGTCGGGGGGCCCCCGGGGGGATTGTCCTGATGTCTTGGACCATAGAGATGATGACCAGTCCCAGAAGAAAAAAACTAGTAAAAGAAACAAAGTCTCTCTCTCCTTGCAAAAGCTGAGCGATCTCTGAGAGCACTCTGCTGCGAACTCTGAGAGCACACAGAGAGCTTATCTCTATTTTTCTGTCCCCGCTTCGAGCGCAGTCTCCGAAGGAATTTTCGGGGGAATAAGGTGTAACTCCTGTAGACAAACTGTGTGCGTTTTCTCTCCCCCCGTTCACTCTCTTTACTCTCTTTTTTTCTCTGGGCCTAACTTAAAGCTACAGAACTTAATATCTGGCATAAGTAGGACAGACGATTGGGAATACAAGCATCTTACAGTCAACCCAGGACAGGCAGTTCTAGGGAAAAAACCTTAGCCTATTATAATGTTAAATGTATTTTTTATATATGTTGGCTTCTTATTAGTATTACAGAAAATTTTAAAGCCAGTATTGGCAACTCAGTGTAAATATTTTGCATCTTGTGTGAGGATAAGTTTGAAGAGATTTTTTCTGCATCTTTTCTAGAACAACTCAGCCCAGGTTTTAAATTTGTGTTCTGAAGTCTGATCTCCTTTTTTCTTGTAGATATAGAAATTCTGTGTTATTACTGTTTCACATTCTTTCACCAAAAATCACCAATCTTTTTGTAGAATTGGCCCTTGAATTTTTGTAACAAGAGATTGAAAAAATTCAGAAAGTTATTAAAAATTATAATTAAAAAAGCTCTTACTGTTGCTGTATATACTTTCCCCCTTCTCTTCAAAATGGAAGTGAAGGAAAAATACCTAAAAACATAAAAAGAGTGCTGCATTTTAACTTTCTCATAAAGAAGTTTATCTGGAATTCAGCTACATTTTTCAAAGGTTCAGTAACATTTCAGAATTTCTGCTGTTTCCAGTGTGAATGCATCTTCTGATTGTGTGGTTTGGAGAGTCACCACAGCTATTCCTACATATGATGTTTTCATCAGGACAACTTCTAGTTTATTTCCATTTTAATGTTGCAAAAAGAAATTAAAATTTTTTAAGAGGAATGTATTTTTAGTACAAATGTTTTTGTATTTGGATTGCTTAAATAATGACTTTCAATAAATACTGATTAGTATTGTTTGAGGAAATACTGTTAATTATTCCTAAGTGCAGTTAAAATGCTATTTTAGCTTTTAAAACCATGTTCTATTAATAATTTTAAAAGTCCTATTTTTCTTATTGCTGCCATGTTTTATACGTGTTTTCATTCACATCAAATGACAGACAAATAAGATAATGCCTCTTGTCTTAATGTTCTGAGCAAATTAATCTTGACTCCACTAATCATATGTTCTTTACTCGTTTCTCTCTTGGGTTACAAATATCTTGGTTGGCCAGTTATCTGAAGTGCTGCAGATGATGCCAGAACTAAGGACTTGAAATAAAGTACTTTCATGTTGTGGCCTTAAATTCATATTTTGCATAGTTTTGCTATTCAGATAAAATCTTTAAATATAACTCTCTTGTAAATAGTTACGTGTTGTGGGTAAATATGTGTAGATCAAGTTCTTCATGAATTGTAGTCAGTTAAAACTTTTTAATTTTTATATGCATTTTTGTTTAACAAGAGTGGAAGAGCTTATTTAATTGTACCATTCTGTGTGCTTCTCATGCTTTGAAATATTTGCCGTAGATATGTGTAAAAGGTTGGTTGATAAAGCTCTTTAATATTTATGTATGATATCTTTTCTTATTTAATTGGTGAAGTTTATAAAACATCCTTCATTAGAACAGGATTAGTACTGGTAGGATTATCCTTTCTAAGGTCTGAGTTTATTTAAGAGCTGTGTGTTTTTAATGGGCTGCTAAAATTTTAAATGTCCAGACTTCGCTTGGGATTCTTCCAGTTTCTTCTGTGAATGTTGTGTGGATGTTTTGCATTCAGCAGTTTCTTGTCCCAGGAGATAATGGTGCCTATTCCCATAGAACTGTCCAATGCTCCAAACACAAACATTTCGCAGTTCTGCTCAGAACTTAATTTCATATGAAAAGTTAAGCCAAAAAGTACTTAGAGATACCTCATGAGTAGTTTTAATGCTTCCATAGTTTCTGAAGGGCATTCAGTTTCTCTGCTGACTGAACTTTTTAAACTGCAGAGAAAATTGTTTTTCTTTTTTCTTTAAGAAAATCTGACTCTCAAAAAGGCAAAATATCAACCAAGACTAATACATTTTCTTATTAATCCATTTACTGTTGTTTAATCAGAACTCACAGAACAAGTTATCCGTTCAATATAAGTGATAGATATAGAATAATTAATTTGGTTTTTAATTTGAATCTTGAGTGTTCATACAATGAACTGATAATGAAACTGTGGTAATAGATGACATTTGATCTATCTTTGTTATGTATTCAATCACGCTAATGATTTTATGGTTGATGGTTAAAGAATGCATAATTGTATGTGCAAAATTATGTTCATATTTAATTATATTGTAAAACATTTTACAGACACCAATAACTTTGACTTAGGATTGTGTTGAAGTATCTGGAAAAAAGAGCTCTAATTGCAAGAGTTGCAAAACTAGTATTCTCAGCCATGTGAAAGCATTTTGAATTAGAAATGGACATAGAATTTATTTAGACCTTACTGCTGCTATTGAGAATGAGTGATTAATAAGGACCTCGTTTCTTGGTCCATCTTTCTATGTCAGCTTGGTGCTGAAGTGATTGAAAATCTTTTAAGCATTTCATAATTGTTTTAATTAATTTGCACTCTAAAGCTCTTTCTCATTTTAATAAAGCTATTTTATTTAGCTCACTAGTAGTTATTTTATATCTGATTTTATGGTTGTAATTACTGTATTATACCTTAATCCACTTGTAAGTGCTGTTCACTGGGCATTATAATTAATTAACATATCTTTTAAATAATATTTTTATATTTTACAGTGGAGATTATATTTGTATGCTATTACAGAGTTCAGAGATCTTAGCAAGCGTTGAGACTGACTGTAAAATAATGTGTAAATTCCTGACTGCTCTAAGGACTTTAACTTTTAAGTAGCCAAAACTTACTATTTTCATGGCAAATTAAATAAAGAAAAAAGGGAAGAAAAAAGATATTTTATGTGATGGGGAATCTAAAAAATATCAGGCATAAACCCTTTTATGAATGCACACACTTATGAACAGGTTAGAGAAGTCTAGTGATGGTACCTAGAAGTGTCTCATCAAACGTTTTCCCTGTTGTTTGTTGCACTCGGAATATTAAGTTTGAGATCCACCTGGAAACATGGGGGTTTTCTTAACTTTTAGCTAGAAGGCTAGATCTTTCTTGATTACTATTAAATGTTTTCCCTAATATTTTCCTCCATTTAGTGTTAAATACCACAGAATTGTTACTTTCATTTGATTCTGTGATGCAACCAGGCCTTCCCTTCCCTCCTTCCCCCCTTCCCTCCTTCCCTCCTCTATCATTTTCTTCTTTTGCTTTGGTATCGGTGTCTTGGGCTTTTCAGTATTAGTATATGGACCATATCTTCTGTGTATGATGAAGATACTTCTCAGTCCTTGCTATGAGCTATATGTTTAGTGAGCTAAATTTAAACAGACCATTATCTTTAAATTGTAGGCCATGAGGAGAATATAATTGGTAATATTTCTGGGTTTCTGCCAGTCATATTTTCATTTTTAGTACTTTTCAGTGTATTTTTTTAATGCTTTTATTGTAATTTTTTACAGTGGACAATTTTAACCAGTTATAAAAAATAAACTGAGTCTGGAACAAGATATAATCAGCATGTAAATATTTGACTTGGATCTCTACTATTACTTGAAGTGGAACTATGTATCATGATGAGATCTTGTCTTGAGGCAGACATTTATGATCTTTAGAATGTCTTTTTCAGTCATCAGGAACTTCTTTTGTAACTAATATATATTAATACAAGTTAATATACATAACTATGAATAAGTCATTGCTAAGCTGTAGTCTTGACAGAATTACTTTTGTTCAGAATTTTACATTGGGATTTGTAAGCCCTTTTCTGCATCTGGCAACATCTGGTGTTGAGATTTTTCTCCAAACTCTTATTTTTGTATCCCATAAACATCCTGGTTGTGAACAATGTGGAAATTATTTAGAAGGAGAGACAATTAGATTAAAAATTAGCTTTCAACAAATAAAGTACTAAAAAAAGAAAGCAGTCATTGACTGGTGACAAGGTTCTTTCTTTTGACAGCAAGGTTTTGTATGTGGGAACTGTAACATAGGGATGGAGTGCACCCTCAGTCAGTTTGTACCAAGTCAGGTGGGAGTGTTGATCTGCTGGAGCATAGGAAGACTCTGGCCAGGCTGGATCAATGGATCGAGGCCAGTTGTTTGAGGTTCAACAAGGCCAAATGCTGGGTCCTGCTCTTTGGTCACAGCAACCCCCTGTAGAGCTACAGGCTGGGGTAGAATGGCTGGAAAGCTGCCTGGCAGAAAAGGATCTGGGGGTGCTGGTCAACAGCTGGATGAACATCAGTCAACATGTGCCCAGGTGGCCATGAAGGGCAATGTAATCCTGGCTCGTATCAGAAACAGCATGGCCAGCAGGACCAGGGTAGTGATTGTCCCCCTGCACTCAGCACTGGTGAGGCCATACCTGAAATTCTGTGTTCAGTTCTGGGCCCCTCACATCAAGAAAGACATTGAGGTGCTGGAGCGAGTCCAGAGAAGGGCAATGGAGCTGGGGAAGTCTCTGGAGCAGAAGTCTGAAGCAGCTGAGGGAGCTGGGAGTGTTTAGCCTGGAGAAAAGGGTCAGGGGAGAGCTTATTGTTGTCTACAACTGCCTGAAAGGAGGTTGTAGCCAGGTGGGGGTCAGTCAGTTCTCCCAAATAACAAGTGACAGGACAGGAGGAAATTACAAGAGGACGTTGTGGCAGGAGAGGTTTAGATTGGATATCAGGAATTATTTATTCACCAGAAGGATTATCAAGGACTGGAACAGGTTACCGAGGGAAGTGTTTGAGTCACCATCCTGGAGGTATTTAAAACATGTGCGGATATGGCCCTTAGGGACATGGTTTATTGGTGGGCTTTGCTGTGTTAGGTTAATGGTTTAGTATCAAGATCTTACTGGTCTTTTCCAGCCTAAATGATTATATGATTCCATGGAAAAACAGGAGTGCTAATGTGTTTCTGTAGCATGCTTTTGTACGTTAAGGATCAATGCAAAAAAATCGTTGTGCATGCAAAGGGCAGTGCCAATAAGCCCCTGTGGCAAAGATTGGCTCATTATTTTACTTTCCTTTTGCTTTGGTATCAGAGCAGTTACTCTTGCACTTTTTAAGAGAAATTGTGTGGCTTTTCATGAGAAGTACTCACTTTTCTTCCTTTTGTTGAACTAAAAGGCCTCTTTATGAGAGACTGTTAGCTTACCTGCATTTCAGATATTTTTTTAAGATTTAGTGCTTTTTATATTTACAATGAAATATGTATAAAATATTGATAAAATAGAGTTAAAAGCAAAGTGTTCAGGGTATGAAATATGACTAAAAATCAACTTTAAGTAATATTGAAAATTTCAAAACTAGATCAAACGTCAGAAACAGTTTCTAGGATTGATAGGAATCCTTGAGTAAATGAGAGCGCCAAAAGGCTAATGTTCTGAAATGATGAATTGTACAGATGGATGTGGTGACACCATGCTGTGCCACAGTAATTTGGCAATTCAGGCATAATCTTACATTATTTTGCGGTTTTTCTTTGCTTATGTGTAAGCTTGCCTAGGGACTCATTCTAACACTGTCCTACTGTCAGGACAGCAGTCAAGTCATGCTTTAGTACAGGTTGCTTCTGTCCTTAACTGTTTAGTTCATGATATTGTCATGATACAGATTTTAATTATGAAATCAGTTAAACAGCATGAGACTCTGACATTGAACATGAAGAATAAATATTTTATGTGTATAGGCCCGTCTGACATGAGAAGTATCTGTTTACGGTGGCTAAATGTGAGAATTCAAAGTAATGTACCAATAAGTGTATTTAATAAAAGTATAAATAGTTATAAATGGTTTTTGTCAACAGGTTATCTATTTTTGATAGTTTGCTACTCTGGAATGCATCTCTATAATGTATTTTATTCTTTAATCAGAAGACTTATTTCACCCAAACTTTATGTGTAGATTTATTGAAAGTGTTGGGAAAATTACTAAATGTAGTTCTTATTTCCTTTGAATTTTGATTAAAGAATTATTTTTTAAACTGTAAAATAATTTTGCTATCAGAAGCTGCAGTAGTAGTAGTTTTTAGAAAATACTTGATGTCTTAAAGCTGACAGTAATTATATATCTTCTTGTTCATTGCACATACATACTTATTTTCATTGAAATGGAAAATTTAGATTTAGATTATGCTGGTCCAAATTACCTTTATCAGCAAATTAGCTTCTACTTACAGTTACTTACAAAGTAGGAAGATAATTCCTTTACTCAGTGCATCTTCTATTCCAGTCTTGCATCAATTAGGTATAAAGCACAGAGTTTAGTAATGCATTTTTCAACTTACTTAGACTAGAAAGCAACTTTCAAGAAATTCATTATGCCCATTAACTACCATAGTTGAAATATCACAACTGGCACAACTTATTGTTCTTCATTACTTACTTTTAATGGCTACAAGCAGCCAAATGAAAATTGTTTCGCTGTGTGAAGAATAAAAATTTCGTGAGTTAGTAACTTTGCTTAGAAATAAAACTGACTTTTTTTTGCATCCTGCTTGATGTGCTGGATTATAAAATCATAGTAGTCTGCAATGTAGGTATCCAAATGTGACATTCAAATAATAAATTTAACCTGGTATCTCACTTCAGTATATTTAACTTGCAGGTAAATTTTCTGAAGCAAAGCCAGACATACAATAGTAATTCAGCATTTGGCATGGATAAGTGATCTAATAATGATGCAGTGGGTGGAGAACTGGCAGATGACAGGGCTCAAAGGGTTGTAGTGAGTGAGTCTATGTTTTGCAGGTGAGTGTTCACCAGTGATGTCCTTAAAGATTTGTCGTGGGTTGACCCCAGCTAGGTGCCAGGTGCCCTCTCAGTCACTCTATCACTCCCTCTCCCACTGGGAGAGGGGAGAGAATAATATTGAAAAAGACTACCAGGGTAAGAAAAGGCAGTTTTATTACAGCAAGGGGAAAAAAATAGAACAAGCAAGCTGAGAGATGCGCGCGCAAGAGCAGGGGGGAAAACAATCAATCTCTACTTCCCATCAGTAGCGATGTCCGGACACTTTCTGGGAAGCAGGGCTTCAGCACGCGTGATGGTTGCTCAAGAAGGCAAACAGGGATGAGTCCTGAGTGCCCCCTCCTCCTCCCTTCCCTTATATATCTGAGCTGATGTCATATGGTATGGAATATCCCTTTGGCTGACTGGGGTCAGCTGGCCTGCTGGTGTCCCCTCCCAGGATCTTGCCCACCCCCATCCCCTTCAGTGGGGGAAGGAATGTCAGAGGGACAGCACAGCTTGGCAGTAGCCAAAACACTGCTCTGTTATCAACACCAGCTACCAAAGCAAAGTACAGCAGTGTAAGGCCTGTGAGCTTTACCCCAGTCAGGCCCAATACAAGGTTCAAGTCGAAGGCCAGCTCTATTCAATATTTTTATCAGTGATGTGGATGCAGGAATTGAATGCACCAAGTCTGCAGATGATACTATACTGGGGAGTGCTGTTGACTATTGAGGAACAAGATGCCTTGGAGAGGAATCTTGTTAGATTGGAGAATTGGGCAGTCATCAATGATTTATTTATGACCTGAAAATTTAACAAGAGCAAGTTAAAAGTTCTGTGCACATGATGAAGTAATTCTGAGCACAGGTATTGACTGGGAGAGGAGTGGCTGGAGAACAGCCCTGAAGAAAGGGTTTGGTTTGTCCTGGCCAGGAAGGCAAATCCCATTCTGGGGTGCATTAAACAACATTGCCAGCTGGTCCAAAGAATTGGTTATCCCACTGTATTCAGTACTGGTGTAGCATCACCTTGAGCACAGGGTGCAATTCTGGGCCTCACAATTAAAGAATTTGTCTATATTTGTTTATATTTACATTGTAGAAGGGTATGACTTTGGGAACATAGATACCAGGTCTGCTGAAGACTGCTTTAGCCACAGATAAATGGAGGTTGACAAGTGATATGGATAAATACCAGGGCTTAATACATTTTCATTGATATTTGT
Source organism: Eopsaltria australis (assembly GCA_034509425.1). Lineage (NCBI taxonomy): Eukaryota > Metazoa > Chordata > Aves > Passeriformes > Petroicidae > Eopsaltria > Eopsaltria australis. Next base: position 2,603 of record JAVTVJ010010901.1, on the reverse strand, counting down.
TTTCAGTTATCATTAGAGACAAGATGTGATAAGTGGACCTTTGGAGTAACGTGTTGTGAGGTCTTATTTTTTTAAAAAACCCTCATTTTGGATTTTTTTTTTAAATCTAAAAGATTTCTACTTCCAGCTTCCATATTGAAACAACTGTCTTATATTGGCTGACAGTTTCATATAGCCAAAAAATAAATCTTGAGGGAAAAAAAAAATAACAGCTTCAGTCTTTATTATAATTTAGTATCACTTAACTTCTGTTACCTTAATCTCTAGGTAATGTTTCCTGTAATAGTGCTGCCATACTCTTGGGATTATTATTTTAATTAATTTAGTGTTTTTAGTGCCATTTAAGATATTTCTTAGATTTGTAAAGTTTGGAAGATGAGAATTTATTCATTGTTTTAGCTGATAATACACCTCTGTGAATGTGGATGAAGGGATGATGTGGGCAGCAAAAATCTCCAAAGAATGTATTTGTATGCAGAAAGACAGTAGGAATGCCTTATTTAGGCTTTAACAAAGACTTCTTGTCATAAATGTTTCCAAAATAAGACATTAGCATTTCTGCAGTATTTGTCATCTACACCATGCTAATGTCATATTTGAGCCTGTTAACTAAAGCCTGTTAACAGAATGTCTGTGATCCTTTTTACAGAAAATTCTTCTCAATATACACAAGCCATGTAGTAGATTAGTCCTATTAGCTCTAGCAATAACCCAAACAAGTGATTATCACAGCTTTCAAACAGTATATGTTCTACAATAAACACAGTGTGCGTGAGTACTGGTTTAGAAGTCATAGATTTGTACTGGTTTTATTTGCATTTATTTGTAATACTAAGGAATTATTTAAACTGCAAATTAGTTAAGCTTGCTCACTGCATTTTCTACACATTAATCTCACTTTTTCTTGTCTCAAATGAATGCAACCTTTACATGTCCTTTCCTTATACTTCTTTGCCTTCTTAATTTAATATTTTTTTTTATTGACAAAATTTTATTTTTAGAGGCTATTATGTTATTTGGAAACCATGTTTCTTGCAGTCTTGCCCCAAATAATTTGTAGCCTAAGAAATTAATGAGGATATATGTACCTAATAATTTCACATTATAACTTTGTATATTTTTGTGGTATATTGTAAAACTCTGATCTTAATGTTTTCTTAAGATAGTGCAGTTCATACCAGTGCAATCCATCTAGTGGCAGAAAAATCAGTCCAGTGATTTATATTTTGGGTGTTCTCATTTGGTTGTGAGAATTTGCATGCACCACCACAAGTTATTTCCGTGAGACTGGAGGAGTATTTTATTGTTTTAGACAGTGCACTTGATACTTCAAGCCTTCAGAAAAGTTGCAGTAAAATACCTGTTTATTCTCTCTTCAGAACAAGTTCATAGGCACTTGGATCAGCACGAGGTGAAATACTTGCAATTTGCTTTCCGTTGGATGAATAACTTGCTGATGAGAGAAGTCCCTTTACGGTGTACCATCAGGTTATGGGACACATACCAAGTAAGTACTTTTTTAAACCTGCATAACTCTGGTAACGTGTTTTGGACATGCCAGTATCTTTGTGAGTGGTTTTTCTTGAACCTTTTGCTTTAGTGTCATCTGAGACTCACCAAAATGAGAGAAAAAACCTTCAGTGGTCACCGCTACTTAGAAACATTTAATGTCTTCAGTCTTCTTGCCCTTAAAAGCCAAGCACTTGATGTAATAATAGTTTATAGTACTAAACTGAACAATCAGTCAAAGTTAATGTCAATATTCCCTTCCGTCTCTTCAGAGAAGTGAAACATTGAATTGTGGCTAATCAATGCCCTCCACTGATTTCGAGTTCCCAAGCTTCTCATTGTCCATCTGCTTAACTACTCAATCCAATATTAGCTTTCAATCTTCAGTTCTTAGCATTTGTCCTTTGTCATGTCTTATGTCTTACTGTTTTTCCAGACAAAACTCTTTATGTTGCTGACCTCTTGTTGCAGTAATTATTTTTCCTCAATAATTTCTTTTCCCATTGTCAAGAGAAAGAATTGATATTTGAGAAAAGTGGTTTACCCATTCTTAGTTCCATTACTTGATGTTCCAGTAGCTTCTGGTTGCAATTTTTGACTATATGTTTAAACTATATATCCTTATCTACCAACTTTGTTGTTGAAGTTAATGGGGGGAGGGAAAAGTAATAATATTTTAAATTCCATAAGAGTTTTCAACTGTATTAGTCAGTAAATATGAGATTAACTCATAATTTATGCCTTGTAAAGAGATGTAATATCTTTAAATATAATTGTCTTTATATCTACTCATTATGTGGAAATGTTCCATTAGTTTAATACACTTTAATGCCAGAATGTCTACTTAGACCATCTATCCAGACCTGTAACAGAGGGTGAAGAACTGCTTGCTCTTCATTTAATGAGTCCAGTAAGTTGCTTCAGTGAAGTCTGATGGTATCCAAATCTGATAAGAACATGTAAAGAAATGAGGAATCTATCAGTTCTGCTGTTAATCTGTTCTAAGAGGTGGTATCCTTGCAGAGTTTATCTTCAACAAATATCTGAACTGAACATGGCTATTGTTTCCATCTGAGGTTCTTTTGCCTCCTTTA